>VXBJ01002555.1:1949823-1996006 GCA_013400055.1 Nycticryphes semicollaris | reverse complement strand
GGGTGGGAGTGGGAGTGTGAATTGGAGTGCTGTTGTTATGGATCGAATGGTAAAAGTGCGCGCTGCTTGGATGAGATGACACAGGAGTTCCTTGAGCTGCGGTCTGACTCTGAAGTGCCATTCCTAGACAACCGCCATAAGGATGAGAATTATTCATGGACATTTGCTCCTCCATGAGCACCAGCTCCTCCACAATGCTGTCCTGGGTAAGGTCATCATCAAATGAAAAGAAATTTTCATTAGACTGAGGGACTGTATGTTCAAACTCTTTCAGCTCAGACTGCAGAGGTAACTGATTTGAAGCCTGTGCTTGTATTTGACCCAAGGAGGAGTCCTGGAGCTGGCTCTGTAACTGCTGGTTGTAGGCGTCCTGCTGTACACCATCACACTGCACCGGCTCCCATGCTGATTCCTGTAGGTCGCTAGAGCCAGAGTGCCCCGCAATCGCCATAACACTCATATCTTCCTGCTGTTCACAATTCACAGATGCAAAGTCGGAGGTTTTGGAGATATGGTGCCATGTGTTTGGGTTAAAGCTGCCATCAGATTTTGTATCATTTTCTATGATAAACAGGTTTCCTTCCAATTTTACTTTTATCTCTGGAGATGATGCTGATGCAAGCTGCTGTCCTAAAGTAGAATCACTGGTATTTAAATCGGTGCTCAAAGAAAGGTCTGTTGCTAAGTTTGCTGCAGCTGTAGAAGGTACAGATATCTTCACAGGTACCTTGCTGGGAACTTGAGCAAGCGTTGCAGTATTGTCACTGTCATCTGACAATCCAGCCTTTGGAGACGTCGTAACACTGTTTGCTTTTTGACCCTCCACAGCGTTACCAGCTGAAAGCTGTTCCACCAGTGGTTTCTTTACAGGAGGTACCTGGGAATCCTGAAGTGTTGAAGGCTGTCGCTTTCTTGGACTTTTAGTGCATGTTTTGTCTTTAATTGTAGACTCACCAGTAGGAGGTGAATCAATGCTGGTGCTGGACAAGTTCTGACTGGCCACTGAGAGCTTTAGAGTGCTTTGATTATTGCCTGCTGAAGAAACTGGTGTGATCTCACTGGATTGTACTTTATATTTGGTCCCTGCTTCTTCAGCTCCCTGATCACAGCCCTTAACTGGTTTTGCCTCCAAGACATCATCAGCTGAAACCTTCAAGGTTGCAACTTCAAAATTAATTAGTTGAGCAGGAGGCAGGTCAGGGGTTGCCTTTATGGATTTAGACACATCAGAGCTCTCTTGGCCCTGTACTGAGTTCTCATCCAGCAATGCTTCTGGTTCCATTTTGATCTTGACTGCAGACGCAGCCACAGTAGTGCTGGGCTTGGATCCTGGAGACTGAAGTGACACAACGGATCCATTTTTGATCTGTGGGCCAGTCCTCCCTTCTTCTGCGGCTCCCGCACTACCGCTAACTGATGACGTCTGTTTGACGGGCACACTGCTGCTGCTTGGGGTGAGAGATATTGCTGTCATTTTTACCACATTTAAGGAATTCACATGTGGAGCTGGCACAACAGTCTTGATTGGGCTACTGGTAAAGAGCACCGTTGTGGGAGAGCGGATGGTGAGAGCACTGGTGTTTGCTGGCTTCGGTAAGATCTGCGGGTAGCGATGCCGGGCAGAGCGGTCACCAACTGGGCTGGCGGGAACGTTCTGGGGAGTCTTTGGTGACTGCTTGACGGATTGCATGTGCTGAGTGACCACCTGCACGTTAAGTGGGAGGACCTTGCTATCAGATGATCCCATAGGACTTGGAGACGTCACCAACTGCCTGGTCCTTGGCACCTGTAGAGAGAGAGAAACAGAAAAGGTGTGGCGATGAAGCAAAAAGTCCACAAAACCCACAGCCAGCTCACCCCTAAGTATTTCAAAGATGAAGGACAACACAGCTCAATACACCAAGTCTAATTAATGTTAGTTTGAAACAAAACAAACTATTCAGTTATATACAAGACATTTTCTATTTTCTGCCTAAGAACTGGTAAACAGATATGTGGCCTGAATTTTTAAGGCATGAGGCACTGGTCTACACAGTAGTTCTGGTAATGAAATGGTGACTCTTGTAGAATCCTTCACCACGTGGAACAAAAAGATAGATGTACAAAGATTAAAGAGGAGAGGATTTGTTCAAAACACGGCTCATTGTTAAGGTTTCGAAAGCAAATTAAATGCAAACGGAATATTGGACAGAAAAAATTGCTCAACTATTGAAATCGACAACACAGCTAACATCTTAAAAACAAATAACCTTCCCTCCCCTGCTGCCAAGCTTTGTATAACTGAAAGACAAAGATGTTCTATACTACAGACACCCAGGCAAAAATAAAATTGTTGCCATCACTAAATGCACCAGGCCAATGAAAGGCAATTCAGATCACATTAGGGGCTCAGCGACCCACACAACTGGTGTCAGCTCTCTCCTCTGGTTAAACTTCATCTCAAGGGCAATTATTCTCACATATAACTTTAAGTATTACAAGCTGAAATCCCACTGTCAAGGACTTCAACGATAAACTTGGCCTGTGCTACGTGATCAGAATTCTGCTGCCTCAGTATCGATCCCAAAACTCAGATGGTGTAACACAGTCATTGGTAGAGAAAAACATCAAAGGACGCAAGCCTTTGAATGGAACCATTTTTCTATCCCACTGACACCACTACTTAGTTACTGGCAATTCACAACCCCTTCATAAAGTGGTTTCTCTAGAGAATTGCTGGAGAACGTTACCGGTATCGGGCTGGGGACAGCTGCCACAACAATGCCAATGGGAGGAGGGGACAGAATTGCAGGACTTCCATTAGATATACTGGTCACACCATTGGTTGCGGTGCCTTCTGTTTTCTTTGCTGGAGACTCTCCTGGCAAAGGAGACTGTAGTTTCTGTTCTTGCTGCTTCTTCTGGATCTTGCGCTGCAGCTGCTGCTTGGCATCAACAGGAGATGGCAGAGTTTTCACTTGCGGTTGAAAGGAATTACTTTCAGCAGTAGGTATAAAAGCTGAGGGCTGGGGGATCCCTTTTATTCCTGAACGCAAAAGAAGAGCGAGTTATAACCACACATACCCTGTCTGCTGTAGGGCCACTTCTGCACATAACCACACAGAACACATGACAGGCATCTCCACAACCATTCTAGGAACATCTCTGTGAGGTGCTCCCATCCACTTCATGCTCAAATCTATTCAGTGTTTCAGTTTATTTCCACATTTGTGCCCAAACCTTTATCTGCTAGACAAGCTGGGCATTAGCTGCTCAAATTCCGTGTACTGGCGTCTTGTTTCTAGGAATTCCATATTGCAACTTTCGTGTCAGGAAGATCTAAAACCCAATGCATTTCATTTAACTGACAGCAGAGGGCAGCAGATATGTGTTAGACGTACCTTTAAAATTCTTCATCTACTGCGGTTTTGTTTTGTTATAAATGTCTAAGGCAGCTTTAAAAATTAAAAATCATTCCAGAAACCTGTGGGTCTGTGTCACAGAGGAGCAGCTCTGAGCAGATATTATCTAATGGCCAAGGCATTAAATACAATGCACCTAACAGCAGAACGAATCACAACCTGTGTGTGATCAGAGATAATGGTGAAAGAAGAGAAGTGTCCANAAAAAAAAAAGAAAGAAACTGTGAAAAAAACTATAGAAATTAGAATGGGAGAACATTTTTCCTGGAGACAATGCCTTTGCTGATCACAAGCAAGCAAGTGGTGCTTCCAGGGAGAACAACAGGGAGTTCGTCTCATCTGTGCAGCTGGTACCAATTTTCCTTACAAAATCACATCACATTTATGATCTTTTGTTTACTAACCGTCAGGAGGATTAGCGTGTTCTCTCTGTGACCAACTAACCCTGTTAAACTGCCCTTTTAAAAATGCTTTAACACCGTTTCAGTTACACTCTGCAGGTTTCACAGTTTTAATTATAAACAAACTGACACCATTCTAGGGCAAGTACCTGGTTTTAGATACCCAGTACATGCTTAGGAACTGTAGCCTGGGAGCCCAGCAGTCTGTATGTACAGCAGCAGTCTGTATGTACCATGAGAGCTTGAGCATGCAACATTGCTTCCACTTTCCTAATTCTTTCTTCACAGAGCAGCAAAATGCCCAACTGTATTGTAATTACTGGAAAACAAGTCATCTATGTGGGCTGAATACTGAAGGCAAGTAACATCAGAAAAAAAAAAATCAACAAATTTTTCTTTGAGGGGAAGGTTTGCTTTCTCCTCCATTAGTGTGCAGAGGCGCTGTAATTCCTTGTGATAAAGAGAAATGGGAATATTTTATTTGCCATTGTAGACAGAACCTCTCCTGAAATGACTACCCAAGCCACAGAGGCATGCACTGCCAATAGCTGTCCTTTTCCTTGCAGGAAACCATCTTCTCTTGAAGGAAGTAAGGGAGAGAAGCTACACGAGAGCTGTACATACACCTAGAGTTCCTTCCTACTAGCAGCACAGCAAGCAGAACCAACAAAGCAATGACAGGTAGGAAACGAGCATACAGGCAGCAAAACCTGCTACTGCTACCCATCAGTTCTAAGCTGCAGTAAAGGAAAGAGCTGGAAGGAGAGAACACATGATCCAGGAGGGTATCATCCCAACCTACAGCCCTGACCACCAGTTTGTATTTGAAATTTCCTGTCTCAAGTCAAGAGATTTGCCTTGATTCAAACACATTTTGCTTGACAGGCCCAGGGAGAGCTTCCCAGAGGCAGGCCTTGGAGGCATGTTGTACACCTGCAGTTCCCTCCTCATCCTTCATTTTTGTAAATTACTTCATCAACAGCCACAAAACCCCCACTTTAAATGATTAAGTGACTGATTTTGAGCATGAAGAGCAAAACAAAGAACATGAAAATATATGTACAACAAACCACATTGAACATAAGCTTTCCAGAGGCTGAATAGAACAGGAATTCATCTGATGTAGCAAAATACAAAATAATTCTTCTCTTTACCTCAGCCTTTAACAAAGATTTGAAATGGAGTGCTGGAATCTCATTCACATAACTGCCCCCAGAGAAGGCTCTCCTGTCCCTCTCAACACCCCTCGAGCCCTTATTTCTAATGTGATCAGTAACAAGAGCGGCTGATACGCTCATACTACCTGACACTGATCAAATATCTTGGGAAAACTTGCATCTGACATATCAGAAATGCTTGTAAGAAAATCTGCTCTTGAGAGAAAATTAAGACAGACAATTGTTTCTAATTAGGACACGTTATCAGACAGAAGCACAGCTACACCAGCAGTTTGTCTACAGACCAGCGCTGTACTGGCATCAAACTCCTGATCTAGCAAAGTACATAAATTCAGCACAATTACTCACATGGCCTGAAGTGCTTTAAAAGACCAGGGTCCTCATCAGAGCAATAGGAGAATCACAAGCTAAACCTGAGACCACAGCTTATTTTCAGATCTCTTTACCCATTCTACCAACAAGAAAAGTAATTTGCAGCAATGTGGACTAAAAATCATGTAAATGTGTGTTCAATGCTCAGAGTCAGTGTTTGAAGTTTTCCCTGAAGTGCTTCCTCAAACCAAGATGTTATTACTCTAACAAAAAAAAAATAAAAATCCCCTATTTAATTGATTCAGCATTAAGTTATCTCATTACCTGCTGGTGCCCCTGCCATTACTGTTAAAGCTGCCATTGACTTGGTACCGATATAGTGACTTTTTACAAGGAAACGAGCCAATTCCAAGACTGTATCGAAAGGCTGGCTTAGCACTTTCTGGGCCCATTCACAAACAAGCCGGCAGGCCGCAGAGACAACTTCCTCATCAGCACTTTGCAGCTGCCCAGACGGCTCTGCCCCATCCAACTAAAACAAACAAAGGAGGAAAGGTTATTTTAATTATGAAGGGCCATTAAGGCATGAAAACAAAAACAGAGAGCAAATAATGATCAGAGACACACAAAAAATGAATAAGTATGTTCACAGCTTTTCATGAAATCGGGAGAATGAGATCACAACGTCAGTATCATTCAAAATGAAGCGTCAACATTAATCTACTGGTTGCTTTCAAATGCATTATATGGAGCTAGCATTTCTGGAAGAAAATTGCAGAGAAAATCCTCATGTCTGGACTACCAAGAATCATGCATCCAGAGTCTTGCCGACTCAGCAGCTGCTGTTACCCAGGAACTGCTTCTTTCACTGGGGTTCCTCTTCCCAAGCATTGACTTTTTTTTTTTTAAAAGTAAAAAACCAACAGTAAAACCAAAACAGAATCAGAGTTTAAAAGATACAGTTTGTGGGTGGTAACACTGTGAAATTCTGCTTCACCTCCTAAGTTAGTTTTTTTAATAGCACTGCAATTTGTTCTGAACTTTACAGAAAAACATCAAAGAATGATTCAGAATATAAGCAAATAAAAAGCTTAACAAACGACACAGCTCTTTACTTTGTTTTGAAAACTTCAGACCAAAAACAAACATAATAAATATTAATTTGCAGAAATACATATAAACAAACATGTGTGTATCATACCCCATCTCCAGTTTTATGGAAGTCGAGGTTGGGCAGTGTTGGCATATGCACAAAAGCCTTCTTCCTCAGTCCACTGTAGCAATATGTGAACAAGAATTAAGGTCTGAATCATCTCTGCTGGTTGGGGCTGGGGGATGGGAGGGAAGGGCAGTAATTCCTCTGATACCCTTCAAGCTTTTTAAGCAAACTCAACAACAGATCTAAGAATTACTGTCATTCCCATGGCCTCACAGCCAGCCAGAGCAACAGCATGGCTGCACTTTTGGGCAGGTTGTTGGGCTTCTCCGTTTACACAGAGGAGCAAGTGATGCTGGGTGTGATGATTTTAATTGGATGACTTAGGAGAACCACTCAATCATGCCAAGTATTTCCATTAACTACTCAATATTTAAATCATTAACTTAGAATTGGAATAAGCTCCCTTCCTAAACCAGGCCTAAAAAAAGATGGAGAATGGGTTTCCAAAGGTTAATTACTATTTTAAAATGTGTTATCAAATTTAGATTTTCACTTATTATGCATTGGTTTTGCCTCTTTTTGCTAAAATTCCTTCTCCTTAGGGACTTCCATGAACTCAAAAAGTTTCCAATGACAAGGTAAAGTGACTGGTGACGACATTTCTTCCTAAGATTTCACACCATTTTTGTGGCTCTCACCCCACCCATGATAAGTCTTCTGCTGTAAAAATATGGCCACGAAATATACTCCCTCCACTACTCATACTCACTTGTTTATAGTTCTAAAAATAAAATCAGCCTTTTTTCCTCTCCAAAGCATTACTCTGGCTGTTCACATACAGCATCTCTTCTCTGTGACACACAGACCCTTTTCAGGATCACTAATTTTTCACATTCTGTGAATATCTCTGTATTTCTCTTTCGTAGACCATGGAGTTTGCATTCCCTTGCATTAACCCGGATGGAGCAGAGTTACAGTAAAATAAATGTAAGGAGGTTAGGTATTAAGCTAAGTTTGAGCTATTTTAATCATTTTAATCATTCTGAATTAGAAATGTAGGGAACAGAACTGAAATAGATCACCTGGGTCAAGCTACAATTACATTTTAAGATTTCTTCCTCAAAACTTCTCCACCTGTATCCAGAACATCACTACTAAGTTTCGGACTCCACAGCCAGATAAATGACACGTAACTTCTTTAACTGACACATAATTTCTCCATTTACTACTACAGGGAAAGGGTTTTTCCCTCTATGGGAGGCAAACAATTTGGGCTGCCCACTAGCATTTAGTTCTGTGTAGGCACATGCTTCAGGTGAGACCTTCCCGGAGGCCAGTATTACGGCACATCCATATCATCACTGACAGTTCTTTTGACTGTCTTTTAATTAGAACCTACAAGCACTTTGATGCCTTTTGGCCTTTTAATGCTCTCCCTCCTTTGCTTAACTGCAGCGGCTGAGCCTACCCAGCACCTCAGAACAGAGCAAGAGCTGGCCCTGAGGGATGCAGCAGGTATTATATTACTTCATGATAGTTTGTGGGGATTCTCAAGGGAAGGTGTAACCGTCAATTTGGAAAAGACAAAATTCTTGCTGATAAAAAACCTATTTACTTTGAAAATCATTAACTGTTTCAGGTTTTTAATGGAATAACTCAGTGTGCTAAAGACAAAAAGCACTGCAGCTTAGTCTCAGAAAAGCCCAAGAGAAATTTACATCCCTGTAGCCTTTAGACTCAATGAGTGCATTTCTTTCCTAGCAGAGCCTCTTGCCCCCTACACTGAAGCAACAGAACCACCAGTGGTTTGCCAGCTTTGACTTTACAACTGACTTTTCAATTACTGGTGTGCGTAAGTATAATATAAAGGCAAGAAATGTTCTGGTATTTCTGAGCTGCACTACCAATAAAATATTGGTTGGTGCACATACAAGGCAAGTTCCTTTATTCCAATGTCTCCCTGATAAAGCTGCTTTGATTCCTCACTGCTGTGACAACTAAGCATCAGAACCCAAATTTAAGTACTTGTTTCCACCGTTGTATCTTATAACCTACCGATACTGCAATTAATAATTTTTACAGAAGGTTGGGAGAGTGTCTGTACTTTCCATTTAACGTTACTTCTACATTCAGCTAGTAGTTATGCCGTGAGGCCAGATGTTCCAAGGCAGGCAAGTGCAGAAGTTACTAAGAATTGTTCTAGCAAAGGATATTTCGATTTGCCTCTTGTGCCTAGACGACGGGCCTTCATATTCGGAAAGACATTTTTCATGATCTTTCCAAAGTCAGCAGCACTTAATGGGTGGTAGCCAAGATTGTCACAATAGCTCCTGCAACAGAGAGAAAGAAAGCGTGAATGGAATCAAAGTTTATACCAGAGGCCAGCCTGCATGCTAGGCTCCATCAAAGGTTTTCAAAAGAAAACACTTATACCCATCCATATTTAGAAACACATTTAACATTAATGAAGCTATCCACAACGAACTGAATGCATTAAAAATGTATAAACAGAGCTATTAATACCATCGTTTTTGCCTTGTTCTCTACTGAGTTCAAAGACAAGTCATGTGGAGACGTAACGAGTAGCAGCATTATCTAGAGCACAGTTAAGATTTACTCCACAACTTAGTTTGAAGCATATGGTTCAATTCACTTATTTGAGGACATAATATAAGCAGAGCTGTTGTTCCAGCCAGAAGTACAGCTTGAGCGTGGTGAGACCTGAAGTCCTGCAGGAATATTCAAAAAGCAGTACAGAAGACATTTCTCAGTGTCCAGAGAAAGATTCTGCCTATGCAATCTCAATTTAAGAGAGTTTAACAGAGCTTAATTTAATTAAATACATCTTCCCAGAGAACCAGCTTCATCTTTTTAAGTGTACCATAAACATGTACTGAGGACCCAGCCCTCTTACCACTGTACCACTACTGTGCCAGCTGCTTAATTACAGACATTCTTATATTCATTAACACTCCTAAATAACTGCCTCTGCAAATGCAGATCTCTGTGCAACCTGATGATATAGGGGAATAAAGCAACAAAAGGTTAATTGTATTGCTAAGTACTGGTATCTGTCTTCAGTTCTCAGAAACAACAGAAGGATTTTTGTTTCAACCTCTATACCGATGTTTCAACATCTGAGATATTTAAAAAATATGAGAACAAGAATCATTGATTTCACTGCAAAACATGAACGTTCTGGAAAATCAGGAAGGTGTGAAAGCAGAAGAGAAAACCGGGAACTGCTCTAGAAGGTTTACCTACGCAGCAAGTGCTTAGGGCTGCACAAAGACACGACTGCCACATTACCTTTTGTTCAAAAGCCCAGATGTTAACATGCCAAGGCCCAAAACATACCGTTATAATGCTCTCATTCAGATTTCCTACAGTCACAGTCAGCACCAGACAGCAATGACCTCCTTTCCCACAAGAAGCCCTACCAGCAGTACACGCAAACACCCCACCTCTGAAAAGAAGTACACGATCCTGTGTGGGCGTGGGCAGGAGAACAATACCCTCACGCACCACTTTGCCTGCTACGCTAATCAGGTACAAACAAATCTCTGCTCATAAAGGAAGAAAGAAAATGCAGCACTCCCAAAACAGTTGCTTAATTCCCAGCACCACCCAGTAAAAGCAGCAACAATTAGCAATGGCAACTGCATCCAAGTAGGCCAGTCAAAATGTCTTCTCTGAAAACTGCAGATCTACAGAAAGCAGTATGTATTTCTTGAGATGCTTCCACTTCTTTTATTTTCTCTGTAAAAATGCTAGTTCCTACAGAGCAGTACCTGCTGCTTTTGCCTTGGCTGTATGTAGGTGTGCTCCGCCTGGAAAGCACCACCACAAACGTAATGATTTTGACTATAACTTACACTATTTGATTCTGACATTTCCCTGCAGGACTCATGTATGCCTTCTTCCCCCAGCTACTGGGCCATGCTGGCCAGACCAGGAGATGTGGCCTACAACCTGGGATACAGTCAGCCATTAGTCTAGAAACACCAAGAAGAATTTTATTCAATTTATATACCAACATATTTCATTTCCATGCCTGTCAGTCACAGAATTTAGATTCTGGACATCTCCCTGTGAAGTTAATACAAAGGAATACTTTCTCCTGCCTCACTGCACCCTCTTAGGAAACAGACATTGCTTTATACGTAACAGACAGATCTCCGTGCCCCTTTTTTTATTTTGTATCTTGTCAGGTTCCAAGGGATATTAACTTTACTCTGAAAATTCCTAATAGGTGGGTCTGTCACCTACCAATGCTGATGACAGGACTTTAAGTCTGAATTTCTCTGCCACAGTCAGCAGTACCTTTGACTGAAACTCAACAATGTCAGCACAACAAAATAAAAAAACCCAACAGGATTAGGCACCTACCAATCAATCAGCATTAAAGCTAAAATCATTCCCTCTCTAGGAGAAAATAAGTAAATAAAACCAGAAAAAAAACCTCAGTTCCTCAAGTCTAGCACATCTGTTTCAAGACAATTACTTGCTAGCAGCAAAACACACAGTTACACAGTCCTCTTGTATCCATACTGGCAGCTCCTGCAAGCTCGTGATTTCTGAGCTATTATTATTATCATCATGTAATTTCAGTTTTCAGACAGATCATCCCATGTGGCCCCTCCTCCTCCTGGCTCAGCTGAGAACCCTCCATGTCCATCTGTGGTCTCTCATTGACTTGACAACACATACCAGGAGTCTCTTCCCTGAAGCTCTTCTCTCTGCTACTTGCACTCTTGGCACGTCGCTGAGCCCAGGAGCTGTTTTGCTTATTTGAAGGGTGGGTGGGAGACAGATGGGGGAGGGAAGGTCTATACTGAGACAGCAACGACAATGGACATGCAGTTGCTTATGTTCCTTTGTACAGAGATCCACCACAGGAGAAGCAGCAAAGACCTTTTATGGGGGGAGGGTAAGACCTTCAAATTAAATGTACTCAAGTCATAAAACATACTGGGAGCGCACCTGAATTAAGCTACAAATAAGATTAATCAAAAAGCCAGTGGAGACAGTCAGGCTCTGCAGCCCAGCGTACACAGCTTTCTGAACAGAAAAACCATTATGACTAGCAAATGACAAAGAATCTATTGCATGAAATGAAACAAAGACCTTGGCTTATCCAATCCAGCAAAACCATTGGACTCTAAAAATGGATTAGAGTGAAGAACTTTAGGTAGGCTCTCATTAAGCTAATGAACAATGCCAGCACAGAAATGAGTCCTAAAAATCAAGTAGGATGGAAACCAGATGTCTGAAAACCACTACAGAAATTAAATTAAACATCAGGCTTCCAAAAGCAGCATCAGAGGTGAGAAACAACCACTTCAGATGGAGTTTGATCGGTTTCTAAAAGGAATATGGAGGTGGTTGCTTATGACAGAGGACTGGACTTTACAACACAATCTCTGTTCTGATCAGAGAGTTTTATACAAAACCATGGGTTAAGTGCTATCAAACAAGATCAGTATGTATCTTGTGTCTTTTATTTGTTTAACAGACACGGTGTTCCTCTACCTAGTACCCAGCTTCTGAATGTTCTTCTTCTAACTTGTTGGTTGACATCCCTAACACTTAGTGCACACAATCTATGCCTCAGGTGGCATCAAGGTGGCCCAGCAGCCAGTAAAGCAAGGATTAATGATTTACAGACTGAAAGAAAAGAGATACACAATGACTCAAAGACCTCACACTCCATATTAAGTGTATCAAGTGAATCTTCAGGGCATCGAACTTAAATATGAATTACTTTCTTTGCTTGCGTCACTGCAGTAGAAGCAAGATAAGAGGACCCAAGTGTTTACTGAAGGCTCAACAAGTCATTTTGTGGGCAGAAAAGGATTTTGTCTTTGTAAGTACTGCAGGACTGCACTTAACTCAAAATCCTAATTCTCTAAACTCAGGTAAGCCTACACCTAGCTGGCTCCAGAAGGGCATTTACTAACAGGGATAAGATGCTCAAATAAACTGACTTACAAGAAGACACTGAAGGGATGTGATGGCAAGCAGCATCCATTCTCTGCAGGCTAGATAACATGTCAGGCAGCTCCCCATGAGTTCCTGTGTTATTTTCCACACTGTATGCCCGCTCCCCCTCAGCTCCCAGAGGATTCTGGCAGAAGAATTGTGCATGCCCAGCAGAAGGACAGCTTCTTGCAGCCCCATCTATTCAGTCAGTGCAAGCAGCATTACAGCACCAACAAGAAAGGTGAACTAGCTCTCATCTATCTCCTCTTAAATTCAGCTGCAAACCCTCAATCTTCCCATGTGCTACTGCTTTATATTATGATGCAGTTTTCATTTATTTTGTCCTTTTCAAAAGGGAGATCCATTAACTTTTATCTGGTTTGAGACAAGAATTCACAATCAAATGGAAGAGCACGAAAACAGAAGGAACAGTCACTATATTGAATAAGCTCAGCAAGAAGAGGCTACTGAAAGGTGGAGGAGCTGGAAACACTATCAACACTTTCTAATGGTGGTCTTGTGTAGAGTGCAAGCTTCTGTCTTTCCCTCTTCATAGGAAAATAAAAACACAAAAATCCCATTGAAAGGTGACACAGAAGCCCACTAGTTTTGCAAGATTTATTTTGACCAAAATTTACAGCAGGAACTGAGATGCAGGTATGAAGTGGCACTCTCTGAAGCCTTGTAGTTTGATTTATACAGGCAGAGTGCATAAGCTTGCTCCCTGTGAGCTCGTGCAACATCTATCTTTGCACATCGAGGAGAGAAATGCTAACTTGTTAATATGACAGAAGTGAGTTTTGAGAGGTCTTAACACCCTTAGGTAAAGAAAAATGGCTTATCAAAACTAACTCTCTTGTCTATTTATATCCCTGTTCCCCACCTCCCACTCCAAGACTACTTCTCCTTTGGTGAGCAAGAATAACTCATGAAAATATTCAAAGAAACTGAATGTTTTTAAAACAGAACAGATGCTTTCAAAGGAGAACAGATTCCAAACATTTGATATTTTCCTGAATATTTGCTTACCACCCTTATTTTGTTAGGAAAAAAAATACAATACACAAATACTTGATGCAGCTACACACAAAAGCCATCCAAATTTCAGACTCCACAATCTGTAGATGATGATTTTTCCGGGCATCTGCAGCTTGGCACAGCATGGAAGCCAAGCAGATTTGTTGCTGAAGCAGGCCATAAATTATTTAATAAGAAATATATTTAAGAATAACGCTTCCATCTCTCTCCCGCACAGCAGCTGCCGCTGTTGCTGTGTCTGCGCGAGCGGCTGCTGTGCGGGGATTGGCCACCCCGGCACGTCTGTGCCATTGGCTATATTTCCAGGCTGCGTCACCGCTCCAGTCGATGGTGAGATTTCAGAAATAGGTGTGTGCATGTTTATCAACCCCAGGCAAGCGAATGCCATCATGTTTCAGCTCAGAGTAAAAAAAACTTGGCCTGAGAGAGTTAATTAAAAGGAGGTATTTGCAGAAGGCAACTCTGCAATAAGAATTACTAAGGGCTGAATCCTGTAGGCACTTAGGAGGTGAAGGGATTCAGCTCGCTGCAAATTACTGTAATCGTTCAGATTATGGAAATATTCATACTAGATCATAAATCTGTTATTCCTCTCCAGGCAACTGGGCTGAGGACAATTTCCCCCCCATTGCCCCATGGGGGATGTTCTGTAAATTAATTCAAATCCAACTTCCATCAGACAGCTCCCTCTCCCTTGCTTCTAATCGCTTTCTCGTTACATGGTAGCTTTGAGACTTGACAACACAGTGGCCTTGGTTACTAGTTTCATACATATTCAGATATATTGTGCTTCTGTAGAAATCAGGTTTGCTGCAGGAAGGTCCAATATTTATGCATTGTTCTGGACAGAAAGCTGCGATGGACTAGATCTTATGGGCAAAATTGCTGCATGTCCAGCTATTCAAACCCTCACCCTTGTTAAGGCAGTCATAAACGTATGTATATACAAGCAGCTAAAATGTACTGTAAGGTGCTAACTTGTGTTTTTTACCTGTGCTGCTCTCTCTGCAAAACAAAAACATTATTCATACCGATAGTTACTTGTTAAGAAATACTTGTACCTTTCCTTCAGCATACGTAATGCACAATCTAAACATCAGTCTTCTCTTCAGTGGCAGAAATAATGAATACAGTTTGCCTCACTGTAGTTAGTGCGTTCTCAGGTAGAGCAGTGCACACAACCCGGTTCTGCTCTATGCACTTGTACATGCACATCAGGGAAGAATCTGTAGAGTCAGGTCACCGAACTGTCTACCCTGGCTAAAGCAGTGTGTATGGATCCAGTTTGGAAGCACTCACTTGTATTCATCATAAACTTCCTGCTTGGGAAGGGATGTCTCAGGATGCTCTTCCAAGGTGTTCCGTATCCACGAGAAGGCGTGCATCTGCTGGGCACGGCTGGATGACATGGAGATCTGATCACTAGTGAAAGAAATGGAGATCTGATCACTAGTGAAAGAAGCAGCAGTGCTGATGAATACGGCTCCATAGTTCCTCCTCAGTTACAAGACTTAATAATTGTCTGCCTAAACAAATGGAGAGACACCAGAGAAAACGAAGGCCAGTACCTCAGACAAGCTACTCCTTGAGGTGTGGGCAGCAGTTACCTCCCTCTTTCATTCACAATTTAAGAAAGAGACTCTGCCTTCCAGTTCTTTGGTGATACAGTTGCGAGTAGACAGTGAAGGCTGACAGTTCACCTATTTCCCTCTTAAATGTATTGTTCCTTACTGACCACCTCTAAGCTTCTGCGCACTCAGTTTGCCAGTTGCCCTTTGGAAATGCCCAGCTTTCCCAGCAGATGCTCAGAGTGCTTCCTGTAGGCACCTGCCTGCCTATAACCATCCTACTGGGAACATACACTAATTTTGGGATCTGCAGGTTGGTTTTCTACATCATCCTCCAGTCCAACAAATGTTACCAGAAATACCATTAGTTCCTTCTTTCCACCCTCTCCCCCCATTTGTATTGCTATATTATCACTTCCTACATAGAAAATGAAGGAACGATCACACTTAGGCCACAAAACACTTTCTCTGATGACTCTTGCATTTTAGGAGGTTTATGTTTACAAGCTATTAATGCACTAAAGATTCCAAAGATAAAAAAAAAAACTCCAACAAAACAGTCTTCAGAAAGGGTCCTTGATGTTTGATACAGGCTCCTTCTGCTACCAAACATGCCATGTGAATGGTTTCTCAGAAGATAAGTGCCACAGAAAGTAAGTTTTCAGTATTAGCTGCCCATATTTGCACACTCCCACACATACCTTTTGTCTCCATTGTTGGGACCCGAAGGCAGCTGAAGGTAGAGGTAGAGTTTCTCTAGGTCTGTAAACTTCTCAACTTCTTGCTAGATAACAAAGGTGTTTGGGTTAAAAAAAAAAAAAAAAGTGAGAGGAGGCAGGGGAGAAAAAGCAAACAAGAAGAGTTGAGCTTAACAGCTAAAAACTGTCATCTGACAGAGGATTCCTAAATAACACAATTTTAAACAAGACGATATTTACTTATGTGAAAGAATGTGACTGTGAGTGCCCTGGGACTAAGAATATGACTTTCTATGTTATTTGCACACCATCGCACACTAGAAAGTACTGGTCACCATTACAAAACTCATATGCAACAAAAGCAGAACCTGTAAAGATGTCAATAACAGATCACTTCTGTAACCTGACATGTAATATGAAAACTTCTCAGAGCATTACCTGAAGCACCTCTGTGAGCACAGCATTAAAAAACAGCTATGCTGTAATAACACGGGATGTCAGACCTGATCCTGTGATCCGCTACATACTAACAGTTAAGCGTCAGACATGTCAATGAAGACATTTTAAAAATCTGTCTACATACATATGTATTTTTTTGCTTCCTTTGGAAATCAGAGTTATTGAACAGGTAGCGAAGACAAGCCATTCGGTTAACATGAATCTCCGTGATGCCAGGCTCCTCCTCCAGAGGATACCAGCTGAGCATCAGCTCCAAGGGTTTTACCCAGTGTATGCAAACAGTGATTGCTATCTACAAACCAGCTTTTGGTCATCTGAAACCAGCTGCAGGGACTTAGAAACCCAAAGAAGATCTTTGTGCTAATGTGCTCAGGCCTGCCCAACAGCAGCACAAGTATGCTATGCTATCCCAAGCTATGCAGCAGGGAGCACAGAATTTCTCCTTCAGGAAGACGCTGCAGAAGCAAGGTATGAGGGGTGCACCATCTGCAGCACGAAAGACTCATACGATCCCTTTTTAAGTCAGAATGCAGCTTTTGGATTACAGTTAATTCTCTTTTCCTTTATGGTGTCTTACTGCCAATGTAACCTTTTCCTGAAGCAAGAGGAAAGAGAGCAGGACCAACAGCTCCTGGCTGCTTAGCTCAGCAATGAGCAGCACAGAGAGCAGGAGAACTAAAAACCTAAACTTCACTTCAAACCTGGGCTCCCTACTTGCCCCCATCACCTCCAGATCCACCTCGCTTCAGCTGGCACACAATTAACAGCAGCGCTAGAGAGAGGTGAGCTCCCCCCTCCTCTCTGCTGGGGACAAGGCAGGGGTCCCTCCCTGACCCCAGGCTCTGGGGCAACAGGCCCAAAGGGACATGCCATCCAGGAACGGGTGCTGGGGCTCACTAAAACCCACTGCAAAACTGCTCCACAGAACGGGGCCACTGGCAACGTGACGGGCGCCCTCAGAGCCAAGAGAAAGACTTCCAGCAGCAGCCAGGTAACTGACACTGGATTCGTTGCTTTTATGAGCTGCAAACCACAACATTTGGGTGGGTTTTTTTTTCCTCTGACAAACTTCTGAAATTTGCTGACACCGACTTCTGTGTGGCTGCACAGCAGCTTACACAGCAGTGGTGCTCAGACCACCAAATATCCAGAGAGGTATTTCTTAGTGGGTGCATTTTGTCAAATTCTCTGTTCTTCCTTTCCTGCATAAATCACAGCATTCGGACTGGTGGGTTTCCTTTTGTCAAGCCCATTATTGAAAAGATGAACACTCTTCAAAGAAAGAATTTACAGAAAATCAAGCATTTATTAATGAAAAGAGAGAAATCTAACAACTGCAAGAAAATTTGCACTTGTTTATTAGATCTCCTCCTCTTCAGGGAAGTGAGCTGCTTTTTGTTTTGAAGGGCAAATGCCAAAGCAGCACACCAAAGGACATGGTTTGGGTGAGATCACTTTGCACGGTAAGCACTAATCCATGCAGCAAAGGCATCCCAGGCAAAACAAAAAATCCCTGATGACGCCAACACTGAGGTAGCAAATAACCTCTCACTTCCACATCTAACCTGCCAGAGTGAGACATATATGGTGAGATCTTAGAATATACATTAAACCTTTCATCAAAACCCACTGAAGTCATCTCAGTGCTCACTGGAGTTGGAGCTGCTCCTGTGGGGTCCTGGCAGAAGGAAGGGGCTGGGTGGAAGGGCCTGAGCCATGGAGACTCTACAGGTCCCATCCACCAAACCCCCCAATTTAAAAAAAAACCAAAGCCCCTAAACGATCTATGTGTAGAGAAAAAGACTGACTGGGACTATGCTAGCAGAGCCTTTTCCAAAGGACACAAGTGAGCCAGCAACTCTCATCAGCAAAACCCAGGATTATGGCTTTCTCACATCCGCAGCAGCGCTTGGACGGTGATGTCCTCGCACTGTCTGCACTCAAACCCTGCTCCTCTCCGTGCCTGGCCCCAAGCATCACTCTCTGCACAGCTCCTCCGGCCTCCAGGGAAGGCTGCAGGTAAGCCCTGGGGAGGCAGGACCTCCTCGAAACCAGAGTTAGCACGCAGCCAGGAGTCACAGGCAGTTCGCGTAGGTAATCCTACCTGGGTGATAATTAGATAAACCTAAGCTTATTAGATGAGACTAAATCTATTTAGAGAAAATCATCTTGTGTGACAGTCAGTGCAAGCAGATTCACTAAGCATCATGTTTTGTTTAATTTCTAGATTTGCTTAACGTTATGTTTTGTTAAAGCTGTTTGCAATAAAAACATTTCTAAAACTCTCAAAACTTGGTTTACAACCTCTGTAAATACAACCTCTTCTTCATCTTAGCTGACATCCGCCAGTTCTCAGTGCTAAAGGTCTAATAACAACTCTATTACGGCAACTGATCAGAGTATCTAAAACTTTCAAATTTCTTAATGCAATCAGAAAAGAATTTGGGAAAGTGGGGGAACATTTCAGCTGGGCTACTGACTAAGAAGAAAAAGATTCATTCATCCTGAGTTTTTCTGTGTGCTAAGGTGGATTCATATGGAAATGAATAAAAAGAAACGAGAACACAAAATATACAATGAATTTTCTCCACCACCTTTCCCCAATAGGTCAATAGAGTGGGAAAGAGCTGCAGCATCAAAAGGAAGACTGTGATGGTGGCATCATCTTGGACAAATTCCCCTTTGCGTAGCCCATTCAAGCTTATGCTACAGTAGTTTTAAAACTGTAAAAATGGATGTAAAATGCCTGGGGAATCCTTTTCCACTCCTCAAAATGATCCAAGTAAAAATTTTGCTTGAAGTTCCTGACCTTGATTGACTCGTTCTATCAAATCAGATGAAGACTGTCTAATTCTCCAAAGGCTATTTATAAACCTTATTTCTTGAAGCTGCGCTAGAAAATGCATGAAAATGCTAAACTGCTTGCAGGGCTGAGGTGTAAAGCCATCACCAAGCACCACCTCTGTTACTCTTGCTCTTCACACATTATATTTAGCTCCAGTAATTGGAACCACATTAAATAAAGGAAGATCCAGTGAAGATGGGTAGCAAGCACCGTTCATACTTATCTTCAAAACTTGGCTTCAGTTTAGCCAAAAGTACATCAAGTACTCAACATATTTGCATGATCTTATATTCTGAGACAGAAAAACTGAGGACAGAGAACTAGAAACCTCAAGTCCCAGCTAAGCAAAGATTTTCAGTAATACAGAAGAACTCTCTGATATTTTTGTTTTGACAGTCACTGTTCACTAAAGAAATGCAAAAAAATACGTAGTGAACAAATTAAACCAGAGATCCATTTCTATTTGCATTATTAGTGCCCACGTAGATCTGCTCCAAATGAATCTGTCCTTTTGCTGCCTAAGACAGACACAGAAAACGGATAGATCTCTTCGGAACAGAAGCAACCTTCATTTTCATTCTAACCGGCATTTTGACTGAACAAACAAACAGCTGTGAAATATACCAGAATGGCTAAAATGTTGGGGGTTGGGTTTTTTTTTTTTTAATTAAAATAGCAAGTTTTGACATCTGATTCCATTCCAAGAGACACTAGTTAACTAGACACTGAAAATTATCGCAACGCTAAGAGACAAAGATCAGTTCAATATGGAACGTGGTTAAGGACTTGATCTGTGTTATAGGAAACCTGAGTTTATTCATGTTCCTGCTTGAACCAGAGAACCTAGAGATTTCAATGTGAGTCTGCAGAGTCACAGAACACCATTTAAGGTTTCCTGACCTTGGTGGACTGGTTCTCTCCATCTGGTTTTCCCTGATTGCTGATCTACACTCAGGTTCACAAATGTTAGCGAAATTTCATCCTAAAGTTGTCAAGAGGCATTACCATGGGGAAGCTCCAGGGAATGTGCTTTTTCTGTATTGTTTTAAAGAAGAAAACATTTAGTCAGGCCAAACTTTAAATAAGACAGAGGAAGAATATACTAAGGAACAAGTAGCAGAGTTACAACTTCTGTAATGAACACAGTGGAAAAACAGCATTCAAATTTGAACTATTTCCTATCTCCCCAATAAAGGCAGAATTACAGGTTATTTCTGTCCTTGAGTTCTGGTGATGAGAAGCTGAAGGCTGGGGGCACTGCTGCAAGCCTTTTGCAAGACTACTATTTTAGAAAGCATAGACTAATCTTTCCACATTTTGAGTATTTATAGATAACTATACTCTAATCGAAGTAAAAAAGGCTATGGCAATGAAGCTTGCACCTACTGGCATGCTGGTTCTGAAACTTGTCATACTTCAGCAGAACAAACATCTATTATTTAACAACCAGGCTAAGAATAGCAAAGTAGTCAAGCAATCACCTCCCCACTCTGTGAACCAAGAAACAAGCAGCAAAGGTTAAATAATTTGCTCAAGGTCAGTTGGTTTGATGGAAATATGATCAAGACAGAAAATAGCTAATACTTGAAAGAGAACCTATTATTCTATAAAGCTGCTAATAAATACATTTGATGTTCTTTATCTGAACAGAAGCAGAAACATATTTCAGATGTTAACTATTTCAAACAAGCTCTAAAAACACATGGCAGCTTTGTCCTGACAGTGTCCAAGCACAGCTGCCAAAGCTTTGTGGAGCTTCTGCCCACCTCCTGTCAGGCCAAAGAGACAAGTGACAAGCCACCATCTTTTCCGCAGCAGGACCAAGGCACCCCGCTCCAACAGACCTTGCCCACTGCTGCTGCCCACACTGCCACTGCTCCAGCCCTTGGCACCTTCACTTTTCACAGCCATCAATTCAGCACTCTCTCTCACCAGCACTGACCTCTTTTCAGACGATCACAGAAAGAAACCTTAACCTTCTTGCTGAGAGATTATATAGAGCATACCATTTAAAAAAACAGGTTCAAAAGTTCACTTAGTATGTGGCAACAAATAGAACAAGTGAAGTCATAAGAGAATCTACTGCTAGACATGTTTACTACAGTTAAAAAGATGTTATAATGAATTTTTAATGGCTGTTTACACCACAGTTCTTGCTAATTATCTTTTTTGGATTGCACAGCATACAATGATTTTCTTATGATCTTCCAGAAACTGACATTATGTCAGAATGTAAGTGGTGCAGTGTAACAAGTAAAAAGCAGGTAAGTTTGGTCTCTTGTATGAGTAATTGCAGCCCCAGTGCCCTTATGCTAGCTGTTCTCCGTAGTCCTCTGCTGCTTCCTACCTCCCCAAACAACCTCACCTCAGTTTCTTCTTCCTCTCTGTCTTGCTATCCAGTGTTGAACTAGGCAGCCTATGTGCCAAAGAACATTTGTGTGCAGCCCTGCCTGGTCCTACCAAACACAAATGGCAACAAGCATAGTCAGGTTTTTGTCCATTGGCATTTTTTCTTTTAAGATCGCTACCAAACTGATCAAGTTTAATTGCTCGAAGGTATCATCAGTACCTCATCAACATGTAGCTGAAAGCTAGTCCCAAATCTCCTCCTTAGTAAGAAGGGAGACAGGGTACAGACATTGTCCCTTTATGCTTCATGAGACTGATTAGAAGGCTCTGCACAGTTTTCTATCTGAACCAAACATGTAAGAACATGCACTTTATGGGAAAGTTCTGACCTGCCCATAAGCTTGGAGTTGGACTCTCTGCAGGCAGCTGGTACCCCCCATCACAGGGCTGCTCTGACAAACCCATACATGCTCCACCAGAGAGGCAACGGGCAACCTGCTCATCTACCTCCTGCAGGACCAAACTAGACAGACCTACAAGGAAGCTCCAAACAAGTTCTTTAGAGCTATACAGGCATGGCCTTTTAGTTTAACATACTTTTAGGTTCTGCCTTGCAGCTCAGCTCACCTTTCCAAAAGCACGTAAAAATGCAGAAACCATTTTGCCATAATTAAGTTTAATTCTTATTTCCTGAAACTATTCTGATCTTGGATTTTTTCTTTTTAAGCTACCTGAACAGTGTTAGATCTACCTTTTGCTAACCTAGAGTGGCCTTTCCACTGTTGACAGGACTCCTCTGAACTCACCAGCAGGACAGACAAGGAGGCATCTGGAACAGAAAATTAGACCATCAGGTCACTGCTGCTCTGTTCCAAGTCAAGCCATGGAGACTGCTTTGCGTCCAAGAGCACTAGTCAGAAAAATAGCCTGTCTATCTGATGAGTGAGACCTACACAAATGAACGGGCTCATACAAACTGGTAACCTCCACCTCAGTACCCCAGGTCCATCAACCTGCAGAATTCAATGCAAGAATAGTCCTAGTGTAATTCCATTTTCTTATAACAGATTTCCAAGAAGTAGACGATCAGTTAACCTCCCGCTTGCTTACTTTCTCTCCAATGCTATTTAGGAACAACTACCCCACTTCCCATTTTTCATCACAGAAAAATCTGTTAAGTTTTACGAATACAATTTGCCCTTTTGCCACTGAAGACTCACATACAAAAAAATTTAAGATCATAAGACACCTGCTTTGTGTCCACAAATGTCAATGAGGAATAAGTGAGCAAAAGTCACATTTTGTATTGCTGTTTCAGTTGGATGCACCCAAGAAATGTTAAGCATAGGCAAAATTAGGTCCAAAGTTTGTTTGCAATGCGACAATACAGCTTACTTTAAACCTCTTACCACGATAAATTAAGACATTTTCAGAAAAGAGAATTGAGTGCCATCTGAATTAGCTTTTGAAAGTGTGACTTTAAGGAGTATTCTTATTTAGCCCAGCCACACAGCTCAACAGATTCTGTTTGATATTATCCAGATGGTTGTCTTTGTCATTGTTCTGTCTTACCCACTGGTACTTCTTGATGACATGCCGAAGGTAGAAAGTCAGAATAACCAGTCCCTTCCAGTTTTAAGATTTATGAACACAGACTCCGATTTAAAGCAACTCAGACTGCTCACTATTAAAAATAAATAAATAAAAACCCATTTTTTCTGAGTTAGTGCTAGATATTGGCTTCCCAGAATAATCTCTTATCACTGTCTAGATCCTGTTATTTTAATGCACAAAGGAAGATGGTGTTTATGCATTTCAAGGGCTTTCCTTCTTGCAAAAAATTGTATTATTCCTCTGTCTGAAATAGTGCAGCAGAGCTAACAGGACCTGCAGCGTCGTACATTTCTGGGAAGGTAGCTGAGACGGTGTGCAAGTTTTGAGGTTAACAACATTTTAAAAAAACAAACCAAAAATATGATAATTATGATGCCTGCAAGACTTTCACAGACCAGGACATTAGTCTGCCAGGTTTTGCACACAAACATGCAGGTCAATCCAGTTCCTTCTTTAAAACGTAGTATAGGACATGAATTAACTTTTTCAAGGAAACAACAACAAAAGTAATAATCATTGTCATTAGAGGCTTAAAGAACAATGGAACTTGAAGACACAATTAGCTTCTTGCATACTCCGATCTGTGCAATACATAATCTTGCATTTACTAAAATCACGCCTACAAAAGCGGGAAGTCACCTTTTTGTGCTGTACCTGTGACAGTTCTATGAGTAGCAATCACAGCCACATGCTGCTGGCAACAAGAGGTCAATGCTTCCACAGAAAACAAACACGAAACCCCCATCATGTATTTTCATGTATTTTTTTGGAAATGGGAACTAATTTTGATCACATTTAGTGGTAGTAGCCTAAAGCTCTGCCACAGAAAGTCTTCATAATAGCTGTCAGTCTCCAGAGCCATCTATTTTGGTCTTACAGTTTATTAAATATTAAAAAGCATTCTGGAGTGGTACTTACCAAAATGCAGTCCACTTTAGATTGTACAGTTTTGCTAGACATGAGGGAAGAAAGAGAAAATAGAAATCTTGAATTAATCTAAACAGCAATGACAATAATATTACATATGAGAACTTCCATTACTGTACTACAGGCTTAATCTCCTGCTGTGAAATAACCTACTAGTCTATGGAAGAATATTCATTCAGCTATTTTTTTGTAAAAAGTCAACCCAAACTTAACTGTTAGAATTCTTCTGCTTTGCTCTTTTATACAAGATCTGTATTTTTTTTAATGAAATAACATTGCAACTGGGGGCTATTATCCCAAGTTGCAAAGCAGTTACTTTCATTTTAAGCTCTTCCACAATTCAGACACATTTTACTTATTCATCTGTAAACACAATTAACACCCCCTTCTCCCCGTGCTTCAGTAAATCCCACCACTTCAAGGCATTTATTTCTAGCTTTCCAAAGAGCTGCTACAAAGCAGACAATTGGTATCCCACTGGCAACTTAGGAGTTTTCCATGTTAGTCCTACTACCTCCCAGTTGGCTTATTAAGATGACATTGGGTGGGGACTGAATTAAAGTGTTCCATAAATGACATCAGTACACATGCCAAGGAGCACAAACAGTAGGGAACTTGTTTTGTGTTCCATGTATTTGGTGTGACTGCACTACCTGAAGGCATTTTATCATTGGTCTGAAGAGGAGCAGGAGCTTTAACATGCAAACAATAATAGTCCAGTGGACACCTACTAAACAAGCACTGAACAATTGGTTTTGGAGTTCAGGGAGCGATTCTTTTCCTACTGTAATAAAATAGAATTCAATCTCCCGTTAACACAACAAAACATCTAATTTCCAGTTATTTTACTTTTGTACAGGTGCTACCTTACTTGGTCTTTCTTTGTATGTGCTGACGGATATACCAAAAGTGTGAGTAAGAAACAAGCAAAACAAATGGCTCTACTTCTGACGGTGATAGGAAACAAGGCTACTGAACCAGCATCTAACGTCATATCAGATGCAGAAAGAGGCAGGAGTTCTGTTGTCCTGCTTGTTACAACACCTCATTTTGAAACCAGACCATCTAAAATCTGTAGGAGCTGCTAATACTGATGCCCATTCCCATACAAGAGCTGCATATGCTATACTGGCAGAATACAATAGGCTATTTTGACAGGAAGAACATACAGTTAAGTCCAAAGCAGATACATCATCAGATATCCACTTCAGCTGACTTTGTGTAGAATACCATCAGATGGGCGGACGCTCAGGAAGATCAAGGAAGAAGTAAAGCAGAGATGTTGGGGATTTGTGAGAAAAGGGAATGCTAATGACAGTAAAATGGCAGCTTTTTCCTTGCCTTGGGGAAGACACTCACATCTATCATAGCAACTGAAGAAGGGAACCCAAATGTCATCTCACTCTCCAAAAACCACCATCGCACTAGTAAAGTCAAAGGACACCAAGCATGAACACCTGCTGTGAAGAGTTATCACTGCATCTGACCCAAAGCTGACCAAAGTCACACTGATAGACGGCTTCTCCAGCAGCACATCTTTGACCCTGGACCCCACCTCATCCCGCTGCCTCCTTCTCCTTGCAGAGTCTCACAATCCCAGTGCTGTTACAGACCCACAGCCTCTCTGACAAACAGCACTCATGGCAACAGTGCTCAGGTACATGTGCCTGTTTTTGTAGCTAAACCTCTTCTATGGTTTCACATGATAGCTTAGTGCAGAAAAGGAGCACAGAGGATAAGGAGATGCAGGGAACTAGCAGATCAAACTTAGCCCAAATATAGCCTCTACCCTACAGACCTACAGAGGACATTGTCCACCAGGCTTCTGAAGAGAACATGCTTCAGCCAGCACAGTTTCCCATCCTGCTAGGTTTTGCCAAACTGCACACATAAGCATGACCATTTGCATTAATATTTTCTTCTTGCAAAGAGAAAGAGGCAAGTTGCCAGGAGGCAGCTGGGCAGGACATCCCTAGAGCTGTCCTTTTACCTCCAAATATCAGTCTCAGTCAGTAAATGTAAACTCTCAAATTTAGTTCAGGCTCTTCTAGTTGTGACCTCTGCTCCTACAGCACTGATCCACAGTGTTGAGAAGCCGCAGCAGAATAGCAGCAGTAAGGCCAGCAAATACAGTTTCTCTATGTTTCTCTTTCATCTACTGGTGGCACAAAAAGGATAGTCAAGTTCATGCTCTCTAATATGCAAGCAGATGTTGTGACATTTTAAAAGGCAAAGGTCCTATGGCTTCAGCTGGGATAAGCATGATGTCTATTTTAACAGCAATTTTTTTTATCCCCTGCTCTATGCTCCCTAGTATAATGGGAGGACATGATTAAAATTTGTTAGTGGTAAAGCAAGGCATCTTACACCTTAACTGGAGCACAGGTTAACACAGTCTGATTCCATGAAGCCCGTGCCTAACAACATCAATGCTTCTTATCTACCTTGCAGTGGAGTTGATCCATGTCTAAGTCAAGCAACAGCAACCCCAAGGAACCTTTGACTGGGAAAGTTCTGGGACAGTGACCTTCCCGTGATCCTGAGCACTGCACAGAACAGCTCCATCTGTTGACACTGCAGGATGCATCTCCTTTAAATCAGGAGGTAAAGGACAGATGATAAGGGTGGCAAAGGAACAGCCATCCCAGTTACAATGTATTTGCCACTTGTGTTTATTTCATCTCACTTCTTCCTTCACTAGCAGGAGAGACGCGTTTAGCAAGTTGAAATTTCATTTACAAATAAGTAAGTTCACTTTTGTCTCTCTTAAATGCACCCCTTACCTAATTACTATTGCACATACAGTAACTGCAACCAGCAAACCCAAAAGCAAGGCTGAAATGAGCCCTTCACAGAGCCGATCCTAACATTTGGAGACTGCTACCCACATGCTTTGCTACACATCAAGGAACTGCTGCAGGAGACCAGCAGGAGCGATGGGTGTTCTCACTAATGAAAACAACTATTTGAATCTATCAGAGACTTGAGCCCATTGGAAAACTAAACTTAGAAACTGCACCAGGAGCCAAGAGCCAGCAGCGTTGCTCCTCCTGAAGAGCTGCTCCTGGGGACCACCAGCCAGAAGCACAGAGGATGTTACTTTCCCTTCCGTAGCTATTCACGCTGAAGTTAGACTACTCTGCTTACCTGATCTAAAGCTTAACTCAGGCTACTTCAAGTAGCTTCATGCAGGACAAGAAGGTATGTTTTCTGATTCTGGGGTTAGCTGTCTCTTACAAGCAGTAAGAAAGGTGGCTGCTTTTACAGCTGCCTTGGATTCACCAGCCTGCACCAGATACTAACCCACCACAAGAACCTGGGAGCATGCAACTATATATTAGAACCTTGAAATAATAACAATAAACAAAAGTGACACTCTCACCACCAATGATGAAACTTTTGTTCAGTGGATATCACCTCACAGATTGTTTGAAAGTTAAGGTACACTGAGTAACTCAAGAGGGATGCAGTCCTGTTCTACTGTCTACAGCAATGCTCCTCAAATGTTGGAGGCCTGAACACCGACATTCTGGATCACCCTGCTCGCTTCTGCAAAACTGCCAGCAGCCACTCAAAAGCAAGAGCCCAGCTTCTACTATTCAGTAAAACAGCAGAGAAAAAGGTGTTTCTTAGCCTGTGGTTTAGAGAAGTGCAGCATGGTGGCTCCCTGACATAAAGGAGACTCCCAGCCCTACATGTGCCCAGGGAACACATGTTGGCTGCTTTGGGCCTGCAGCAGAAAGCCTTACTGGAAAGCCTCCAGCCCATCTTAGCCTCAGCTCTTGACTTAACCTTGAGACCCAAGTCATTTGAAAGAATCTTGAAGGTAACTTTAAAAGACTGCAGTTATTTAATCTCCTAAAGGCCGAAGCCACGTTGACAAACTCCTGAAAGTATCTTGGGTAGGGGGAAAATCAGACTAAAGCATTTCCTCAAATTGCTCTTCTATCTTATGCCAAAGTATGCAGGTCTGCTTTCTCTGACCTATTTATGTATTTCTACTGAAAACAGCCCCATTTTAGCAGACCTGACTTGGCATGGGCAGAATGAGGAGTGTGTTTTCTCTGCAGGTGTGCAGCTGGGTTTACTTTGCACTGAGGGAGAGCTGGAGGGGAAAAGGCCGGGGGAGAGGGCCAGGAGATGCAGGTTTTTTTTTGAAGTGGCATAAAACCAGATGCTGCCAACCTTCCTCTAATAAAGCAACACTTTACTTTCAGGAATAGGTCACTGAATTACACTGAGCAATATGGGACTATCGTATTACAAGAGGTGGCAGAATTCAGTTGCTCTGAGCACACCAAGTATTTCCTTAATGGTGCAAAGAGTAGAAGCAATATAACCACAAGGGAGAGGAGAAGCCTTATGCCTGTGAGACCAGAAAGAGGAGGGTGGTTGGGAGGGGTACAAGAAAGCCCTCAAACTTATTAGCTACTGCCTAGTCAACTCTTAGCCTTCTCAAAGCCTGCACAGTCACTGAAACTAACCCTTATCAGCTTTCCACCTGCTGATCACTCACTCCCCATGAAAGCCAGCAGTGTAACACATACCAGGGAGCACATGCACAGTGCAGACATTATGTGAACACCACCCGCCACAGCACAACTCCCATCCTGGGACACAGGAGGATGCTGGCAAAGTGGCTCCCAGCTGTGTCCCCAGCAGGAATGGGACAGCAGCACCTCCAGGACACCACACTTCTGCTCTGGCAGGGACCTCCCAGCCCCAAAAGTCACAGGGGATGCAGCTGTCATCACTCAGTCCTCAAGTGGAGGAAGATGACAGCAGCAACAGGTTCAGTCCAGCAAAATTCAGAGTACAAGTGGAGCTACATCTCATTGTGCAAAATACCATCATGGTTTGACCAGGCGGTCAAAGCCAGGAAGCCAAGAGTGACTTTCTCATTAGGATGTTTCACCCCATCAGTGAAGTCGCCACAGATACTCTGTATCCTCTTCAGCCAACTACTGCAATGGTTTGCCAAAATGGAAACACCTTCCCCCAAAACAGCCTCTGTACCTGTGTTTGGTGTGCTTGCTACATTTTGGATAGACTAAGAAAAACATTGTTTCTGCCAAACCCTAATGCGATTTCTGAAAAGGACCCATTTTCCATCACTGCCATACCTCAGGAAGACAGGACACAACTGCTGACCCGACAGCTAGGGCTCCCAGTTTGCAGTACCCCTAAATGCCGTTACGTTATTACCCTGTGTTCTGGACGCAGTAAGAAAAGTTGCAACTAGGAAGGAAAACCCCAGTGAGTAGCTAAGTATCATCAGCAGTGTTAACTAGTTACCACCTCTGGAAGTAAACCACCTACCCTCTCAGGAAAGAAACAGAGAGACTGGAAGTTTATAAAAGTTCTAAAATAAGCTTTCTTTGGAGACGAGGAAAAAACAAAATCAAAAAACCCCTAAGTTTTATCTCTCGAGTATTCAACAGCAGCTCCGGTGGAGGAACTGGCGCAGGGGCTGTTCGGAAACGCTCCCAGCCCTAACACAGGGCTGTCCCAGTATTTTTACTCAGCTATCTGAAAGCCTTCCCTATGAGAAGGATACCCAAGACAGCAGTCAGAGCTGACTGCCAAGGAAGAATTATTTTGGCCACACGGCCTTTCAAAAGTTACTCAGCTCTGAAAAGCTTCCATCTCCCACTGCATCAGTCATTCCCCCTTACCATCTCTGAGGGTTGCCTGTCAAACTACTTCACAATAGCGTCCACAGGTAGTCTTGAAAGGCTCTTTCTGTGAGGAGCAAAATCACACGAGCAGCATTTTCCAGGCCCGTGTCCCCTGGCACAGGAGGTGTTTTGGTGCTGGCAGCACCCAGGAGCTCCTTCTCTTGACCAGTGTCCTGTTGCCTCTCTGCCTCCTGCAAAAACCTAGCCAGCTCCCAATGAAAGCAAGTCAGACTCTGCTACTAAATGCCAACAATGACAGTTCTGGCAAAGTCATTTTTCTGAAAGCCACATTAGAGGGTCATTACTGAACTGACCAGACATCCTCTTGGAAAGATTTGACATCTCTTCCACAACTCTGATGACATCGGGTAACATTAAAAAAACTTATCTATTTACTCTGCATGCTGTGAGGAACCACTCCATAGAAGGATTACCAGCCCTATTACATTAAGTGGTACTATCAGGAAGGTACTATTATCACATCCTTGCCACAACAAGTACTGTGTCCCAGCGGTGCCTGCAGGATTCAGCCCTTAATTCTTAATCTTACTGAATTAATGCTTCTCTTTCTCAGCCTAACAGCTCTAAATGTACCTTTATATAACCTTCTATTCAGAAGCACAAAGAAATGTTAAACTGGAGGCAAGGATCATCTAAGGAAAAAATTATGAAACAGCCGTCTATGTGTGCTGCTACTCAATTAACATCTTAACATATGCCATGTTACATTGTCTGGCTTGGCTCACGTTGATAAAGAAGTAAAATGGCTGTAAAAGCATTTCAATTAAATATTTAGAAAGCAAAGCTGCAAAAGGTTGAAACATGTTTGAATTAGTGAAATGACGACTGTATATACCACTCAGCTAATGGACTGGGAGCTTTTCCAGCAGAGGTTACCAAGAAGAGAAAGCACCCCTAAGCCGGGCAGGTCCCCAAGCCACCCGGGGCTCCCTGCCACCAGCACTGCTCACCCCCCTCCCGGCTCGCAGGACCCGAAAATGGGGTGGCTTCTGATGCCACCTAGGGGCTCCCTCCCTGCCTGCACTTCTCTCTCCCCCGGGATAATTCAATGTCACGCCTTACAGACAAGCCACTTGAACCTAGCACAAACACAAACAAACAGAAGCAAAATATTTAAGACAAGACAAATTAAATCTTCCAGTATTCAAACGCAGATAGATTCTTACTAAAAGCCACAGAGATCGTAATTGCATCTCGGACACACATGAAGTATTGTTATTTCCCTAAAGCATAAAAATAGCCACAGAGTTGTGTCCACTGGAAATGTCGAAAAGTGTCCAACTCTCAGGCATCAGAAAGTAAACAAAACAAGTACCAAATATTTACCAATATGTAAATTTTGCCTCTTTCAACTTGACTTTCAGGCAGACTCCTCCTCAGTCCAAGTCAGCAAAATGAGGAAGCAACAAGCACAGCAAGCTGATAAAACAGTGCAATGGGCGAGCTGCAACCATTTCATCTTCCCTGTAACCTGATTACCCCTTCCACCTGCCCGAGAGAATAAACCAGACTGGTTTTCCTTCAGACACGAGAAGGAGCAACGCTGCATCACAGCGCTGAAAAAAGCAGTAGTTCAGCATAGCACAACATTCAAATTAGTGCAGTTTAGAATTGGTCAAACGCATGACTTCAAGTCTTGTTACTGAAATAAATGCAATTAAAATATCTCATATAGGATAAAAATTTAATGCCTTTACCATTTCTAACACTATGATGATGAGTATTAAAGAATGCCAACTACACAAACAGCTGAACAAAGAAGGAAGATAAGGCTGCACAAGTCTCAAATGTAGCCCATTGTAATAAACTGCCAAGAAGTAATTAGCCAGCAGACATCAGAATACCTATGTCTGAAATGTAGGTCTATAAACATCTCTTTTAGCTCTCTGCAGAAATCTAGCTGCATGCAAAGTTAAAGGCTTGTTCCACAATTCTTAAAATAACTGGGAAGAGCTTGCAACAACCACATACTGCCAGGTGCTCCATTCCAGCAACAAGACAGTAATTTAAGTTCCCGGGGTTTTTCTACGTTTATTTAAATACAGTATTTTGCCACAAGATAGTTTAATGAACTCTTAAGAGAGAGCTTTTACACAGCTCTCACCCTGGTTCTTTCAGCATTGCTCTGAATTAAAATCAGTGCATATTGTTATATTCAGGCAGGACTCTCTATTCCAAGGATGCAATGCCTTCTGTACGTTATGTGGGAAGATAATATGACTTCAGAGGAGCTGCCTCCTGTATTTATTACTAACAATCTACATGGGGCACTGCAGGGCAGCATTCTAAGATCAGTCTGCAAGGATCAATTGCCTAGAAAGGCTAAATACAAAAAGCACAGGGTGATCTCAATAAAGCTGCATGAAAAAGGATTGCTTGAGTAGGAACTTAATCTAAAGTAGGTCCCACTAAAAGAAGAAAGAATGGATACAGTCAGGCAGGTTTGTGGTTAAACGGCAAATCATCCATCACAACGGCTCACATAATTCACAACGAAAACTTCTGTTTTTAAAATTAATTATGAAAAAACAAATCAATATTTGGTTGCTTCTGAATTCAGTCTATAGATAGCTAAAAGATCTGCTGTGGTATTTTCATCCATGGTCAGCAGAAGCCTATTCACAAGGTTATTACTTGATGCTAGTATTTCTAAGAGGTCTAAACTGGAGATTCGATAAAGCACAATGAGATTTTTCTAAAGCCTTTATCCCAAATGGCCCTAAGGCAGGATGCTTAGTGAAACAAAAGGGGTGACATTCCTCAGCAGTGCTTAACAAGAAAAAAAGAAGAAAAAAGAAAAAAAAGCACACCTACAAAACATGATTTCGTGTGCACAAAATCATTTCACTGCTATGTCTGCAGAGCCAACAGGAGGAGGAAGGCAGCACCTCACTGTGCTTGGCAGCCTGTCACAGGGCACAGACCTGGTCCTGCACTGCCTTTCCCTCAAGAAGTCCTGGCTACGGATGGCTGGTGGCAAAGTGAAACAATGCACACGAGAAAACAGGAACAGTTCTACACTCTGCTTACGGTTAATACACACTCAGAAATGTACAAATCTGCATAGGGCTATGTTTATTGTACATAGTTACACAAAGCTTAGCTGAACCCAATATAAAAAGTTCCAGTGTTAGCAGCTCTACAGCAGTGCTCTCCTACCATACACATTTTCCAGTGCTGGTGCAGGTGCCTGGACAGCAGATTCAAGCCTGCTGATAAAAGACACATTTCTTCTTCGTTTCTCATTATTCCCTTCAACATTTCCATGACCTACAGCTATCCTAGTTGTTTTCTGTTAACAAACAGGTTTGCTACTGGTTGTACCCCTTCATGACCCCATTTGTTTGGGACCCAAGCAGGTATCACCTGGTTAGCAGTGCCATAAACCCAGTCCTATCGAAGCTCTTTTGTGACCTTACCCTGAGCAAGTGCCAGCACATGGAACAGACCAAACCCTCCCACACTGCCAAGCCCAGCACTGAGCCCCATACACTGCTTGAGTCCCACCAAGATGAGCCAGTACTCGGTCACCCCAGGCAGCTGTCCCCTCTGCAGAACCTGCAGGGTCAATAGCTGCAGGTGTCCTACTGGCAGCCTGGAGAGGAGCCCCAGCTGTCACCCCACGCTGCCATCTCAGTGCTATGCCATCTAGGCAGTGGAGAAGCATTCTGAGGGTGCAGTGGGGCTGGTTAGCCCTTTGCAGGCAGTTTAACTCAACCCATAGCGCTTCCCCGACACACACTTTGTCCCTTCTCCATGCCGCAGACATCCACCTCTTCCCTCCACATTGAACAGCTCACCCACTGGCCTCAGCCTGTCTTACGGCAAACAAGTCCAGCTTTTATCCAGCCCCCTCCTCTCAATGGTGCTTGCAATGTCCTATTACCTCTGCTTCTGCCCCAGTCTCTGGACATCTGCATTCCTCTTCCTTGTCACCCACTTTCCTCTCATGGCTGTCCACCACACAGCTCCTCTGCACCCTTTTTTCCACTGAAGGAGGAACCTGTACTGAGTGTGACCTTGGTAACTCCCAGGGAATGCAATTCTTGTAACCTCTTAGGTTTCTGTGCTGAGTAATGCCTGGAGTATCTACAAGCACCCTCCAAGCATCTGCCTACTAAAAGAGTCACTTCTTTCGTGCTAGATGGGCACAGCTTCACTGCCACAGGAAGGGCAACTTCTCTCCCTGACCTGTGCCACGCTGCTCACTGGCACATCCCACAACCCTACTCCCATCCTCAATTTTTTTGTAGGGGTGAAGATTGCCTACCTCCAAGGTCAGTTCACTGAATACTAAAGCAGTATAAACCTTAAGTTTTCCACCCTCTGTTTCTGGGGGTAAAAAAAATAATCCTAATGGCATCTTTTAAAATTATTTTAACCCCCAAACTAGTATCTTCAGAAAAGTTACACGCTGCTCCAGTTCTCAAGGATTTAGTTTGGAAAATCTGAGTTTCCCTAGCCTGCAACCCAGCTGAACTTTAGTTTACTTGCAGGCTCAACAGCTTGTCTAAACCTGTAAACTGCACTTGCTTAAAATTAAAGCTGCACAAAGTTTAATTAAGTTAAAGCTGTGAAAGTTCATACCTGCATGCATCTATTTCAGTCTGCGCTTACAAAGCTGAGCTGGAACACAGTTGCACTCCCTCCTAGGCTGCAGCTTCACTGTGTCAAACGAGCATCTTGCACGAGCCTGCACAGCAGGACCGGTTGCTCCAACCCAAGATGAGGTTTATCAGCTCTTGGGCTAAGGCACCCTCAGGCCTGCACAGCTTCACAGTGTCCAGGACAGATGACTCCGTTCCCAGAGCTGCATAGGAGACAAGTGTAGAGCAGAGAAGCACCATTCCCTCCATCACCCTTCCTCCACCCACTGTCTCCTTCAGGACCAGGTTGCCTCTGCAGCCGTGACCAACGAACCAGCAAGTCCATCGCTTCTCTTTCCTCTGAAACCTCATTTATGAATGGAAATTTTGAACAGCGGGCATCTGACCTGTACTTAACGCCCCACAGCTTTAGAGTTCAGTGCTCCATCTCCTCATAGCAGAGGTCGACATATGCAGGCAGACTGTGCCATGCTTGGTTCTGCCACCCTATCCTACTTCTGCAGGCAACTGGATAGCGATGGGACCCAAAACACTGAGAATTTGGCTATTTTCTTCTTAAGTCACACACTTGCTTTGCAGACACAATATTGCCCACAAACATTTTGATATCCATTTGAAAAGTTTTCATACTGTCATCATTTTCTTTTTAAAATTGCCCTGCCCTGGTAGAAAGCCACAAAAGTCACTGACTTTAGCACCCTATTAGCACCATTTGCAGAACACCTGCCTGGATTCCTAATTCATAATATGTCCATTTCAAACATCCCAGGGAACTACAAAGTTACACCACAACTTACTAAAATAGTCAGAAACAGAAAAGGCTGTCCTTGATTAAATCTAGAACAGATTTGAGAAAAATTGCATCAAGCTTCTGACTTGCCAAAAATCCTAGTGCCAGAGAACTGTATTTAAAGATGGATGTAGATGAAAGCTACTAAAGCAACACTCACTGAGACAATCGCACTGTTGAAATTCACCTGTAGGCTGCAGCACATAACTGGCTAACATCTTTCAGCATCTAACAATTTACTGAACTATGCTTGTATAAAAGTCTTGCACTAGTGTTACTCACAAATACTTGTCTGATAGGTCTCTCCAGAAGGAGACATTGTCTAAGAGCGCTACAGAATTGATCACCCTGGATTTTCATTCCTGTGAACCACACCATGCGTAAACATGCCAATGGGAGAGCAGGCATCTGCAGAGGGAATAAAAATATCTTTCCCTGATTATTAACACAGTTTATTTTCAATTTTCAAGGTGAACTATATGCTGCTTTGTCAATCCCTTACTGAGGAGCTGAACTAATAATCAAGTCAAAACTGCAGCTCACCTACCTGAGTTTGATGAGTTTAAGAGGGACCATCTCTGCCAGAAAAATACATGGTACTCGAGCTACCTCCCAATTCTACATTGAGCCTAACTTGCCACAAAGCTACTGGCATTTTAAGTATTTGGTGGTAACTAAGAACTTTTCTGAAGTGACAAAAATCCCTGTAAAGTGACAAATAACAATTACTAGGTTCTGCATTGCAAACACTCACACGTTAGAAATATTTTCACCCTGAATATCTCGAGCTATTGATCAACAACATCCCAATACAGAGACGTGTGCCTCGGTGTTTACCAAGAGGCCTTCCACACACTGAACCACCCTGCACACTAACTATTGCTTTTTCAACTATGGGTTTCACCAACTTGAACATACAAACCATGATGGTATATGAACCTCATGTTCTTAATCCCTCCAAGAGAAGTAAGCTGAATGGGGACTGCTTAAACTTAGTAGTACTAAAGAAAACAAAACAAAACAGCCTTGTTTTTCCTTTTTATTCTAGCCTCAAAGATCAACAGTTATTACCATTTTCTTAGCCATTATTAATCACAAAAACTGACTCTTCATAGCCTAAGTTCAGGCATGTATCTACAGGGTAATCAGACACCCACCTTTTACTTGGAAGTAATCAGTAAGAAAATAGTTGCCTGAGTATCTTCATGGATCAGGGACTGAGTTATATAGGCTACCAAATCTTAAAGGGCAGCATTTTTTTGCACAACAAAATGGTAATTTACAAGGTTAATTTTTAACTGAAATTTCACTATAAACTGCATTTAGACAAACTTTTGTCTGATGTAATTAAACACACGCAATCTAGCATTTCAAAATTGCCATAAGAAGGAAATAAAGTCCTTTTTCTTAAGTCTTCAGCACATTTTTTGATTACGTGGGATTTTTTTTTATTTAGTAATCTATCACTAGCTGTTAAATACAACTGAGGGTTTCTGTTCTAAGTACTCCTTTCCACATTTTTAGAACTAGATCTGTCAATCCCACTTCATTCACTTGTTGAACTGAAGAAGCAATACACTTTTCTCTCCACTGCCAATTCATTTCTCAACTTTTTACAAGTTAATCATTGAACTATACCACTGGAATCGAGTATAATGAAGGTAATTCTGCAGAACAGGCTCCCAGAGCCAAAAGTTCTTCAGCACACTGTGGTTCCAAGTGTGCAGTTTGTGATTACTGCCAGTGAGGAATGTGACTGTCTTTTAAATATCAACTAATTTATTTAGCTTACATGACCACTAATAGCAACCATAGGCCCCAACACAGCTTGTCATTTAAAATGCTGAGAGGCCCAATAAAGAAGAAATTAAAAAAATCAAACTGTAAAGAAAACAAGAAAACTTTTTATGTATCCTTAATGAAAGGAACACCATACTTCGCCAGAGCTGCCTCACCCACAGCTACTGAATTCCATATAATCGACACAAAGATCATCAAGTGATCATTCACCTTCCATTGAAAAACATTTTGAGAAGCACAAAGCATCTGACCACAATATGGGAGATGGCAGCTGCAGGTGGACGATGCTGTGCAAGTACCAAGCAGTTCAGCTCACTTCGGCAGGGCCCCCATCCCAACAGGGACACCGATGGCATCTGCTGCCTGCATGCTCTTCCAGAGAAACCACTGCCTGCACCCCACCAGAACTAACAATACGCTGATCCTGCCAGAGGGTGTCCAGCCCTGACATAGAAACCTCAAGTCCCAGTTTCAGGTTGCCTCCAGACACAGCGCTCCTACAGCATCCAGCATCACCTTGCCCAGCTCTTCTCCCAGCTTAGTAAGCACCCAAGTCTCTTGGAATACTTCTCTCCAGTGAGTTAGCAATAAAACTAGCATGTGGTTCTAGAGGAGGGAGTTGTAACTATTTTTCAAAGTGGATTAAAAAAGGACTTAAAATTCCATACACAAAAAATATGAAATCCTTTCCCTTTACAGGCCTTCAACCAGTTTCCACTTGTGGTACTGAGTAACTGTCTTTTATGTCTGTATTTTAATATGGTAATGGTTCTGAAGAGGAAGGAAGAAAGCACACAGGAGTATTTTCACCGAAGTCACAAAGACTACTCCAAGTATTTTCAGGTGACTTCTAAAGAAGGGCAAGAAGGTGAGGAAGATGCAGCAGAACAAATTGCCCATCCTACTGTCCAGCACATCTTGCTCACAAGCTAATTCTCATTTCTCCGAGGGTTGCTCGAGGCAGACACTTCCAGGCAACATCCTACTACAATAAAGTTCCAACAGTCTGTTTGTATTGCTGACAGCGTTAAAAATAATTTAATTCACTGCTTTATAGGCAACCAAAGTAATGAACTGTAACTCCTGCTGTCCAGTGCAATCCAACTTTTTCACTGGCAGGAGTCCCAACAACCTTATAATGGCACTTAGGAATCTCTGACTAAGAAATACAGATTGCCTCCATGCCTGTGAGACCATCCATCAAAAAGGACAGCCATAAATCACGGACCTTGACATTTAACCACAAATTTCCTCTCAGGAGGAGATACAAAGATGCCTCATTTAATGAGTTCTTCCCAGGAACAAGATTTTCTTCCAAAACTTGAAGTACCTGGTAATCAGTAAGCAATACCATCCCCAGCCAGCTCCAGGGAAAAGTGAAGCAGGACCCATTGCTCCAGAGAAGCACAGGTATGCCCTGAGAATCCCACGTCCGTGGGCACATCCCCAACCACCACATACGGCACCATGTAGTGTATTTATAGGTTATAGCTAGAAAAAGGCAACAGCTGAGGCAGCCTGAGCAATAGATGAACACTAGACCACTGGCTTGCCAAGGAGAGCCTGGCAGACCTGCCACCCATGGGAGGACCCTCTGCCAGGTCCCACCTGCAGAGACCATCCCCATTCCCACCCCAAGTTCTGCCTGCAGTGACACACAGCCTCCCCAGCCTTTGACTGGCACAATGTCACTGCAGCAACCACAAGCAATTAAAAACATGCAACAGGGCAAATACGCAAGAAGTTTTGAGTGTTTTTTTGCACTGTCTTAATGATTAAACATTCAACACCAGAAAACACTTGGCAGCTTACTGAAAGCCTGTTGATGGCACAGCAGCCGATAACGAGCATCCTACTTGATGACAGATAATCCTTTTTCCATTAAATCAAGAAAGCATTGAAATTGAGATACTGGCTAACTCCATTTAGAATAAAACAAACCAAACCCACAAAATTCCCAAAGATCTGAGGGAACACAACAAAACACCCATCACTTTGACAATTTTTAGATGCATTTAGGAGATTCTTCTCACTGGCTTTAAAGTACCAATTTGTGATGGCCTTCTGGTTGGGCTCTTCCCGGGTGACAGAGCACTGCATTTTCATCTATTCAATTTACCTTTTGAATCGCCTGCTGATAACTTTTCAAAGGTACAGCCCAGTGTTCTACTTGGACTGCTCCAGAGGCAAGACAGAAAGCTACTTCCATCTCCTACTCTTTGCAGTCTGAAAATAAGGAGTTCCTTATGTATATATGAGGCTTTGTAATACTAGATATTAGAAAGGCTTGAACCAAAAATCCAAATTTGGATCCTGATCTGAATTTTGCAGCTCTGGCCCTTCTCCAAATACTTCTGTTTGGCAAGCAGCAGCGTGGAGTAACAGGAGAAGGCAACATACAGAAGTTACAGGATCTGTACAAAAACATTAAGCTCAACCCCTGCTCTCAAAAATACACACACAAAAAGACTAACAAAACCATCCCAAACTCCAATTAATTAAAAGATTAACCAGTGCTCCAGCATAAATCTGATTACCCAAAACTAAGCACTACTGTCATCTCACCCAGTTACAGTATTTTTTCTGATCAATTTATAAGGCATCCAGAAAATTTTAAAAGAGGTTTCTAAGTGTGCTTTTCGGACAGAGATTTGTATTCTTCCTCGCCAGGGAGATACAGACACATGCAAATCAAACAGAGCTGCCCCAAATGACAAGCAATCCAGCTAGGGAGGCCTGGGATGACAATCCTGCAGTTCTGTGCTTACTAAGAACTTGTTAGAAACGCTGCTCTGAATCTCAATGTCACCCCGTCTGACTTGCTTCACCAAAGGGAACTCCTGCAGTGGAAAACAAAATGTTTATGAAACAAGGGATTGCATAGGTTTGATGCTGTGAAGTCAACAATTTAATGCACTCCTATGCATTTTAAATGAACAGCAGTAAAATTTAGCCAAATCTTTTATTACTTGAATACTGTTTTTTCCACATTTTACTTTACTAGATCCCATTGTTTCAAGAAACAACAACAAACAAAACACATGAGCAAGAGTGAAAAATCCACTCTTCCTAAAAGTTGATTTACAAAGATCTTTTTTCTGCAAAGCTAGTCCGTCCAACTCCGAGCCAGGATATTCAATAAAACCTCAACTCCATTCTCAAAAGGTTACATAAAGGTCAACATTCATTTTATTCAGGTTTATTTTCTAACCTTGTAAAAATGCCTGCAGACCAAATTGGCTTCCACACCTGCTGACCTAGAAACTCCACCACCGTGGTGGCCGTGCCCCATTTTGGAAAGTTGCTTCTCCTCCCACGCCAATCTGGCACGGACGGCAGCGTGCCACTGACCTGCCTGCTCCCAGCAGAAGGCAGCACAGAGGAGGCTTTCCCAATAGCAAGGGGATGCATTTCAGCAGAAAATAGTAAATGCTTTTTTAAGGTTCTTTGGTGAGGAGGAATTCTTCTGTGGAGGCTTCCACCCCAGAAGGAAAGTTTTCTTCCATACAGGAACACATAGTCATAGCTAAAGGGTGTATCTGGACCTTGTTCAAGGAAATGGAAGATCTCCAAAACCACCCCTGGAGGGGATGGAGCAGCCATCCTCCAGGAAAAGTCATCACATTGAAAAAATGACAAATGGTCTAGTATTTATTTTGCCCAGTTTGAGAGATCTGCACCACAGATGGGTACACCCTGGCACACAGTTTAAAATTTGTTTACATTTGTTTACACCTTCCCTTGGAGATGGTCCTCACCTCAGAAGTGGACTTTTCTCCACAACAGCTTCAAGGGAGCTTACCTTGACCAACTTGTGCAGAAAGAGATGGAGTCAAACAAAACAAATTCCACTTTATGTTCCTATTCATTTGGGGAAGCAGAGTGTGAAGGAGAATGACATGCTGCTAAATGCTTTGCCCAAGGAAGGCTGACCTTCCCTGAAATCATCAAGAACTATTCTCAAATATGGTCCACAACTCAATTTTTTCCTGTGTATTGGACTGCTTATACACGATATCAGGAAATACATACAGGATTCACCATCATCTGGAAACAATGGAACCATAAAGCCAGGGAAAACTGGGTTAGTGACAAAAAATTTTTGCAGTTTCACACAGCATGTCTTCGCTGTGGGGCTCAAAGGACTTTTTCAAAGGAGGTATAAACCACACTTCTGATGTTACATAGATTTAGCAAAATGAGTGCAGCCTGCACGCCTGTCAATGATAATTAACTTTTCCTCACAAGAGTTAGCAATCTTTTATCAAAGAATTATAAATTTTGTTTCCCATTCCAACAATGAATTAACCAGGATGAAGGAGGGAATGGTGGCTGGTGCATTTTGGGCTGGGGGTACAGAATACCCACAATGACTCTGTAATCAGTTAAAGGAAATTTTAAGTTCTCCACTCAGTTTTGACAGACCATTTAACAAAATACAGAGGGCGTTGGGTTTGACAGATTTTTTTGCTCTTATTTCCTGCCTCCTTCTCCCAAGCTACAGAAAACTAAAAGAGTACAAGGCAGAGGGACTGCTCTACACTTTTATCCAACCTAAAGAAATCTGCATTTCGAAAAAATAACAAAGGGTGTTACAGTAATTTCAACTGCAAAAGAAAACTACAAAGAGCTGATTGAACCTGCATTTGCAAAGAGCCTGAAACACGTACTCCTGCTGCATTGCCAGGTGCTTTATTAAAAATATCAAGACTGCCAATCATTTTTTCTGCTGACCTAACCATACAAATAAGTAGCAATTCCTATTATGAAAAATCTCAATGGCATTTCCTAAATTGCAGAACATTTGCTCTGCCAACAGCTAAGCGACGATCCACACTTGCTGACAATGCCTAATGAGGAGTGATGGATGAATTGCAGGAGGGAGCAGGAATGATGTAAGTTATAAGAAAGAACAGAGTCTTCCAAAGATTAGAAAATATTGGTGTTATGATCAGCTAATCTGGTTTTCTAGCACAATACCAAGAGTCCAAAACTAACAAGGGCACAATTCACCTCCTACTCCCCCTTCAACATGAGACAAACTAGGCCTTAGGACATATAATTTTGGCACTAACCAGCCTAGCTCATGTGGTTTTCCAACACAATTTCTAACTAGAAGAGCGATTTGAGGACAAAGATTATGGATCTGAAACCCACACCCACGTCCAACTGAAATGTCTGCAAAAGCAGTGCTCTGTGTTTGCCACTCCATGCCACTAGTCCTCAGCTTGATTTACACGTGAGATATCAGGGAGGGGGAGGAGAGAAATTAATCTCTCAAGCAGAGTTATTATATTCAAATCCTAACAGATGCCTTTAGGACAAAAAAAGCTGAGATGGAGGCAAGGTGAAAGAAGCTGGGGCCAACCCATGCACAGATGCAAGCACCAGATTACTATTTACAACAGTAAACAAGCACTCATTGAGGAATCATTGCCAGTTATTCGCAACAGTGAACAAGAAAACAAACCCGTCCATTCCTTCAGTGTTTGCAGCTACAGACTAGATTTTGGATTAATACAGTGAGCGGAGGGATTAAATTGCCTAAACTGTTGGTCTTTTTCTTCCATGCCAGTGATAGCAGACCCTCAGCCAACACCTTCCTCCCTTGGCCACCCCCACATCCCAATCTTTGTGCCACACTGCTTTTACACACATGCACCCTCAGCTACAGGATATTCTTTGGCAACTTGATGTAATACCGAGCAGACTGTCTTCACCACCATATGTTTGGGTGCAGAAACATCACATACAAATAACACACATTCAGTAGTACAGTACCCTCACCCGAAGAAAACAACTGAAACCCCATTAGTCTATATGCTCAGACAGCTGACTAGGGAGGTTTTCCCGCCTCCGGCTCTAGCGTCTGGACAAAAAGCTATTAATAAATATGAAAGCTTTAATGAATCTAAAGGGAAATAAAACCAGGCAGATTAAGGCCCAGTGTCCAGTGAAGAGCGGGGCACTTTACAAACCCACCCAACCCGACACTAATCAGCCAGGCTGGACTCCCAAAGACGGGTTCTCCCCGTCTAGACTTCTAATCCGGCAATGGGAAAAGACATCTAATATTATTTTGGCCTCTTTCAGCGACACCATAAGAACACATCCAACTGCCTCAGCAACTCGCATCCGCAACACAACACAACACAAAAACGGATACCCCTTTGCTGGATGTGTTCAAGTAGAGCAGACAGGAAAAAAAACAATACAGACAGTGATGAACTTTATTTATTTTAATCAAACTGCAGTTAAATACCTGCATGTGATGCTGTAATGCAAATAAATACTTCCTGATTTGTTTTTAATCACAGCTAAATAGTTCTTTTATCTTCCCCTCCTCAGTCCAAACAAATGGTCACTTCACATGCAAAAAACCAACAACCCCTCCCAAAATTACACTGGAGTCCTAGCAAGTACATTTTTAAGTCTTCATTACATACATTGACTGCCTCTGCAATTTTAGCCAGCAGGATTTAACCTATTGTTTCACTTTAAGGGACTCCAAATGTTCACAATTACTTGAGGTACTTTTGTCAAAAGTAGCTCAACTACATTTTAATTTAATAAACAGAATAAATTAAGTATGGGTTGAGATAATGAATAACTCATTGTCCCGCTCTAGGCCTACATCACACACTATATTTATATTTGTCTGTACAGTGGAAGGACATGCACAGACTTGTTTGTGACCCTCCAGTCCAGTATTTCAGTAGCTGCTATATTTTGCTATACTACTATTTTCATTGAGAATACAAAATACAANTAAATAAATAAATAAACGCCGAACCAAACAACAAACAAAACCAATTTAAAATATCCATCTACTATGCACAAACGTAGGTGAAAAGAGGCAGGAGGAAAACAATACAGAAAAGTTCTGATCCAGATGGGCTAAATCCTTCGGGAAGCAAAGGAGGCATTGAAGGTGCCAACTTGCCAGCACACACAGCTGGCACAGCATAGGAAGAGGGGAAGAAGAGGAGGGAAGACAGGAAAGAGGAAGGTATCTTCTGCACACTACACCTAGTTAACAGCAGAGCACTGCCATTTTCACAAGCTGCCTTCCACCACCTCTCCCACTCTTTATCCATCATCAGCACCCACTGAGCAGCGCAGCGGATCCACGACCACATCTCCAGAAGGAGACTTTCCAACGTTTCCTCCCAGTGCGGCATGTGCGACTTTCCTGCCAATGCCCCTCAAAACCAACCACCCCATCTCCATGAAGATGCAAATTAACATTAAACTACAGCCTCAAATGACGACCACTTTATCACAACACAGAATTTCTAGTAGTCATAGACACAAAATTTGAAGATATTAAAAAAACAGGTTTCCCTATAAAAGATAACCTTATCTTCAAATACTGCATTTCTACAGTGTAACCCACAGGCAATGGTTACTGCCTGGAAGCAGCAAGGAATTCCCAGCCAGGTGCAGAATATGGGTAGTCAGGAGGACCACTCGTGTGGAGGTGAGGAATGCTGGTGAAGGTACCAGGAGACAGGGCTGTGAGGTGCTGGCAAAACCTCTGCTGGTCACAGACTCATGGCACCCAACGAGCCACCTACACCAGGCAAAACTCCGCATTCCTTTGTACCAAACCTGCGCTCAGGCTACATCAGGTCTACCTGAATCAAATAAGCAGCCTTCATCTAAAAGGCTAACAAACGTGCTCTCTTTCCTTGAAAAGAAAACCCATAATGAAAGCAGAGGTTTTACTTAGTAGCCATTTTGTCTTCAACTTGGACATGATACCTAATCTGAATGCAATGTAAACATGCTCTCGGAGGCTCGTTTCCAAACAGCATGTTCATGGAAAGAGAAGAAAATACAAAAAGGCCATCACTAAATAACATAATAGATCAGGAGGGTGTGAAGATTTCATGAGGTAAACAGACAGGAAATTCTGCAGTTCATATTCCTTCTCTAGGTCACATTGCAGAGAGAACCAAAACAAAAGGTGGCAAGCATGTATTAAGGACAATGAATTATTATTTATTGTCTAAATTTAAAAAAATCAACCAATAACTAAACAATAAATGCAATTTCAGTATGCCATAAAAAAAAAAAAAGAATCAGAAGGTTAAATTATATTTAGATTCTCTTTCTTTTCCAGCTACATCAATTCAAACCATAAAATCTCACTATAGGATGAGGTAATATGCAAGCTAGGTCAGTATGTTTTTATTAGGATGAGGACATGCATATAAATATATACGGTCCATATACCTAAAGGAAAACGTTATGAGTAACCTATATTTACAACTCCCAACTTTCACGATACTTTTATCAGCCCCCTCAGCCAAAAGCAGCTTTTACAAACATCCACAAAATATAAATGCTGCAGGTGACAGCCTCTTGCAGACATTTATTTAAAAAAAAAAAAAAAAAACAGAATGTTTTATTTGCAGGGCAAGCTAAGCTCAAATTTATCTATTTCCCCCCAAACACATACAAAAATATATTCACCATGAATTTTGGTTTAATTTTTTTTTTCCTTTGGGGGGGAGGGGAGGGGAGGAACACCACAACTGGATTCCTGTGCAGGAACTCGCGGACAATCGTCGCAGGTTTCAGCCAAAATCGCATTTTGGAGACTGAGGGGAGGGGAGTAGAGGTTTACAGAGGGGCTGGGAAATCGCGCCCCAACTGCAGCGCTCCGCATTCCGCGCTGCGCCAACGCTCCGCGCCTTAGCAAAAACAGGCGTAAAAAACAGAGGGCCACGTAAGATGCCGACTAATTAAAATGCCTTCAGCAGGTGAGACCAGACCCATCCGTAATCACCATTATCGCCGCGCACCAGCGGGCCCATACTATTTACACACACACACACACACACACACACACACACACACCCCCCGCCAAATCCACCCACCTCCCGGCACACCTGCCCACCGCCACGCATTTTCCGCGCAGCCCCACGAGCGGCTCCGCGCTACCCGGCACAAAGGGGCCGCGCCCGCACACCGCCCTCCCTCCGCCATCCCCGGGGCACGGCCGGGCCCGGCCCTTACCAGATAGAGCTGCGGATCTTGTGCTGCAGCGCGCTGGCCTCGCCGCCCTGCAGCCCCGGCACCAGGGCCGGCAGGGCCCCGCCAGGAGCCGGGGTGCCAGCCAGCCGCCGCGGCGGCTGCCCCTCCGCCTGCTGCTCCTCGNTTTATATATATTTATGTATATATATAAATACACGTAAATGTGGATGATTGATACGGGGTGCAGTGAGCACGTCGTCAGAGACACGCGAAGCCCGCTCCTGCGGCAGTGTGACATCAGCGTCCGCACCACTGCCTCTTGGGGTGCCTCAGTCCTGCTGCCAGCTCGAAATGCGCGTTTATTTAAAAAAAAA
>VXBJ01002555.1:1876487-1949663 GCA_013400055.1 Nycticryphes semicollaris | reverse complement strand
GTCCCGCGGCACGGCGCATGGCGACCGCGCAGGGTCGCTCCGCGCTTCCCCCCCCTCCCCGCCTCGCAGCACCTGGCCCGGCCCTCCCTAGCCGCCACCGCCACCGCTCCTCGCCGTGCCCGCCCGGCCGCCGAGTGCGCAGGCTCGGCGCTGCCCGAGCAGACGGGCCGCCCCGCGCNAAAAAAAAGTTTTAATTAAATCCTGCACTGCTCACACCTCCCTGAGGAAGCCAGCCATTCCTCAGGAGGCCCATTCCTTGCCCTCATCCACCTCCTGTGTCCTCAGGACATAAACAATGGTGTGATGAGTCCCACAAGCCTTTACCCCCAGCTTCCTGCTCAAGCTGCCCCCCTTTTCCCAATCGCTCAATTTCTGGATGGAAACTCACAATTTTCATGCTTGGGCAGTCCATGGCAGGAGGACAGATGCCCCGGTACCCTTTTTGATAGTAGTATGCAAAAATAAAGGCGTGATCATTGAAAACATGGGCCTAAAGACAACTAATGATGTAAATACACACATGGAGTCAGAGCATTGCTAAATTTAGGCTATGAGTATCTGTAAATTACTATGTCACCAACCAAAGTGAGACTTTTCAAAAATAAATCTTCACTTACATTTTCCACTGCTCCAAAATCAGAACATTTATGGCTATGACAATGATGGTGATTTTCTTCTTGTAAAACCTCTCATCAGAGCCACAAAAAATAAGTTCTTGTTCCTGCCTCTTATTAAAAGCATTTTTTAAAAACTTTAATTGGAAAATTCTGAGGGGCATCCAAAAAAAGAAGAGAAAAATACAAGTAAAAACTGTAATGAGAAGAGTAATCAATTTAAAACCCCTAACCACCATGCTTATTGTGGGAAAACTACATCAATATGCATGTGAACTGGCACAGGAAGACAAAAGTGGTATTTTCTAGTTTTGCTGCAATTTCCACTTCATACCAATTGTATGGGCACAGCCATCTCTGTTGAGATCTCTGGTTGGATCTTGTGAAATCTAACAGGCCAGAGCTTAACACACAGGGATCTCAGCCCCAAAAACGTTCCTGCCAGTGTGTATCTACCAGTCCCTGGTGGAAATCAATAGGCCTACACATCAGAATAAAGTTCAAGAGATGTGCTGTCTAAACCAGCCGTTGGAAAACAAGTTTATTATTTAGTTTCTTGTGAATTCAGTTCGCGGCTGTGTCAAATTGTAATCACACTTATTTACAGCTGTGTGGGCATCATGTGACCCCAAAAAATAAATTAGTCGCCTCTCCCCTGCAAAATCTGCTGCACCAGGCACAGGCTGGCACCCCAGGGCTGCCACCACTGCTATGTAATCACACTGCGTGTTTTAGGGCAAAATGTGACTAAATTGGCACAGAGATTAAATAAGTGGTCTAGACCCACCAGGTTGCATTTTTGTGGTGGAAGTGGTCAGTGAATCTCAAAAGCTATGTCTGTTCTTCCATATCTCACTATCAAATCACCTTTTTTAAAAAAAAAAAAAGTGGTAGGTTTTTTTCCTACCCTTGTTCAGTGTGAGGCCTTTGAACTGTTGACCAGTTTCTGTTACTGGGTTTGAGTAGTAGGCCCAAAATGAGATCACACAGAGGCCCAAAATAGGATCAGGACCAGGATCCCCTGGGCAGGGACACCTCCCACAGACCAGGTTGCTCAAAGCCCCATCCAGCCTGGCCTTGGAAGAGATTTCCTCCTCAGGCCTAGCAGTAAAGAGGAATCTAACATTTTTTCCCAGCATGATACCGAAAAGTGCCGGGGCTCTGTTGTGAGTAGTCAGAGCAGAGGCCCACACTCTGCTCCCCAAGAGCCTTTTTTATATGAATTCTCTCTGTAATTCTCACCCAGTAATTCTCCCTGCATGCTTTCCACACCTTCCCTCAGCGTGATCAAGTGCAGGGCTTGGTGTGGGTTCATTACCTGCCTGTTTTAACACCTAGCCAGGTGTTTTTCTCTTTATTCAGTAGGTAGCCCCATAAACAGTGACTCCTACACAACCAGCTGAACTCGCCTTGTGTTTTGCAGTCTCCGCACCCATGCAAAATGGGTGAAAGAAAAAATGGCGGCATCTTATACCCAGTTTTACATGGTTATATACAACTAAAGTAAAGGACAAATAAATCCAGTATAACCGTGTACACAAAGAGCTTGTGCTGTCAGAATTAGCTTGAAGACACTGAAAGGAATTATTTATCAGCTACAAGACGAACCTGAACTGAGAAGGACTGATGTGAGACCTCCAGGGAATACCCACCCAGGACTGCTGTGACCACCTGCTAGACTCTTGCACCTAATGGCTCTGAATACCTTCATGTAACATGGAGATGGAGTGCCTGGCCAGCACTGTGTAAAAAACACACAAAAAATAATACACACGAGTTAGAAGTCCTCTTGCTGTAAACAAAGGCATGTGTGAGAGTTTAAGCATATCAGGAACCTGACCAGTCTTTGCAGCCCTGGGATCTTTCCTGTTCTGTCCCATTTTCCACATCCACATTCAGAGCAGAGTACAGCAGCTGAACTCAGAGCAGGTGGGATAGGGCTGCCTTTCCTTCTCTCCACTTCTGCAGACAGATTTTGCTCCTCTAGAAATCGACGTAGCTGTATTAGTGCTAAGATTCCTGTCTTTTCTAACTCAAAAAGCGCTGGAAGCCTGCTGCACTGGACAGATATATTTGTTAAAGGATGATCTGCAAAAGAGAATGAAAGAACCAGTTTGGGGAAAGAAAGAGGCAGCTTTCTGCACGAAGACAGTCTCCACCGTGCAGTCCTGTGACAGGCAGGAAATAACTCGATTTTGCCAGGTTAATTGCAAAAGCTGTGTTTATTTTTCTCCCATTTCTGGAGCCTAGGATCTAACACAAGTCCTCTCTGCAGGGAAAAAGTTGTCCTTAATTTCAGGACTGCCTAACCTATTTTCCAGGATTTTCTCTACTGTACTTTAACGTGGCTTTGTTTTGTATTTTCTTCCCTGTTATAAACTGTCTCTGGCAGTTGGAGAGTGGGACATCTGATGCTTTCAAGGAAGAATGCCTTGCCAGCACTGAGGGGAGGGCACTTCTCCCACTGCCCCATCACTAGAAAGGAATCCACTACCTGTTGTCTAGCACAGGGCCAGGGACTAACCTGAAGTAGGAGGCAGATAAACAAAGAAATCTTGCTAACTTTATCCTCAAGACAAACATAAAACATATTCTGTGAGGATAATTGACTTTAAAGTCTTGCTAAAAAAAGATACTTCCCAAAAGCTTTAAATGCTGGTTCAGTGAACTCCATTTTGAAGCCTTTTTGCAGCTCTCCTTCCCAAGGGATGTCTGTCTCCATGTATCATGAGCTATACCCAAGACATCTCCCTCTGCTTCTCTTTGGTTTGTTACCTCCATTCATGTGTAGCACCTGTAAAATGAAAGTGCAGTAACTAGTAATTTACTTAACCAATTTTAATGGATATGGCTTTTATGATTTCAATTATTTAAAAAACAACATCAAGTTTACCTAGAAAACCTTCAATCTCATATCACACCAACTGGCAGGAGAAACCAGGCTGTGTTCAAACCTGGCAATGAAAAGGGGGCTACTTTAATTATAATGAAAGCCTGCTTGACCATGAGTTTTGCCAAGATATTCTGGGAGGGCAGAATCACAACCTGGCAAATAATGGGACACATTAGGAAAAAAAAAAAAAAACATACTAGGGAACACTAAGGTAGAATCATAGAATCATTCAGGTTGGAAAAGACCCTTGGGGGATCATCAAGTCCAACCATCAATCCCATTCTACAAAGTCCTCCCCTACACCAGATCTCCCAACACCTCATCTAAATGACTCTTAAACACATTCAGAGATGGGGACTCAACCACCTCCCTGGGCAGCCTATTCCAAGTGCCTGACCACTCTTTCTGTGAAAATTTTTTACTAATGTCCAGTCTAAACCTACCCTGTTGCAGCTTGAAGCCATTCCCTCTTGTTCTATCACTAATTACCTGTGAGAAGAAACCAGCACCAACCTCTTTACAATGTTCTTTCAAGTAGTTGTAGACAGTGTAGGCTCAGTGTAGGCCCAGGTTCTTCTCCAACAAAGAAAGAGTATTAGCCACCACTCTGACTAGTTATGGAAACAGTTTTCTTGGCAACCACAGCTCCCCTTCTCTCCTTTGCCATCCATTTAGTCATTTATACCCCTGCAACGCAGTTTTAAGGCACTAATGAAATGGATGTGCAGCCCTTACTCTATGCAGATGTGGATGGTCATCAGGCACCTGGACAGTGATGGCCCAGGCCCCCACAAGCCTGGCTGTAGCTTGCCATGGTTCATCAGATGAGGAGTACGGCATTTCGCCGGGCTAATACACAGATAGTTTGAAAATTTTCATTTCTGTAGACTGCCTCCTCTGTGCGGTACAATAAATCTTTGTACCAATGTAATGCCAAATGGGCTCAGCTGCTGAGCTTGAAAAGTTTATGACCATGGTGTGCATACATACTGCATGCTTGTCTTCAAACTGGAAGAAGTCACAGAATCACAGAATCACAGAATCTTAGTAGTTGGAAGGGACCTTTGAGATCATCGAGTCCAACCACATGAAAAAAAAAAAACAAAAAAGAAAACCAAACAAACAAAAAAACCCCGAAAAACCAAAAACACAACAACAAAAAAAACCCCACCCAAAACCAAACAAACAAAACCAAAAAAGCCACCCACCAACTAAACCCCACACCCACAACCCCACGCACAACACCCTACCACAAACCAATAATCTTGGCCACTACAGCATGCCCTGAAGAGCCACGTCTATACGTTTCTTAAATACCTCCAGGGATGTTGACTCCACCACCTCCCTGGGCAGGCTGTTCCAGTGCCTGACCACTCTTTCAGTAAAGTAATTCTTCCTAATATCTAATCTAAACCTCCCCTGCCGCAGCTTCATACCATTTCCTCTGGTCCTGTCGTTATTCCCTTGGGAGAAGAGGGCAATCCCTGCCTCTCTACAGTTTCCTTTCAGGTAGTTGTAGAGGGCAATAAGGTCTCCCCTCAGCCTCCTCTTCTCCAAACTAAACATGCCCAGTTCCCTCAGCCTCTCCTCGTACGACTTGTTCTCCAGACCCCTCACCAGCTTGGTGGCTCTCCTCTGGACACGCTCCAGCACTTCAATCTCCTTCCTGTAGTGAGGGGCCCAGAACTGAACACAGTACTCGAGGTGAGGCCTCACCAGTGCCGAGTACAGAGGCACGATGACTTCCCTACTCCTGCTGGCCACACTGTTCCTGATACAAGCCAGGATGCTGTTGGCCTTCTTGGCCACCTGGGCACACTGCTGGCTCATGTTTAGCCGGCTGTCCACTAACACTCCCAGGTCCTTTTCTGCCAGGCAGCTTTCCAGCCACTCTGCCCCAAGCCTGTAGCGCTGCCCGGGGTTGTTGTGACCAAAATGCAGGACCCGGCACTTGGCCTTATTAAACCTCATCCCATTGGCCTTGGCCCATTGATCCAACCTGTCCAGATCCCTCTGTAAAGCCTTCCGACCCTCAAGCAGATCAACGCTCCCACCTAGTTTGGTGTCATCTGCAAACTTACTGAGGGTGCATTCAAAGGAAGAAAAAGTCTCAAGCTACCTAAGAATGCTACTTAGAAGAGGACAGTGTGTGATGAAAATGGTGATTCAGACTGTCTTGTACAAGGTTGATGAGTAGGAAGGAAGAAATACCAAAGTTTGATACTTGAGCGAATGAGATTTTAAACCGAGATATCCTTCCATTTCAGTGCTGCAGGCAGAGTTAGGGAAAAAACGTTTTCAGTCAGACCCCTGTGCAGGTGCCTGATCTTGTCAGTTGTCTTTTGTGCTGACCCAGAGGATCAGTTTTAGGGAGATTCTGACAGAATCAAAGCAAAGGAGAGAGAAATATATGCAAATTTCACATAACAAAGCAATCAACACTTCAGGTTTTCCTTGATTTTTTTTCCTTTTGAGATCTAGTACTAAGCTGGAAAGGCACAAGCATTCAAAGCTAAACATTGCCTACCTGCAGAATGGTTCGAGGGAGGGGGCTTGCTGCAGATTGCAGGGACCTTGCCCGCTACACAGAGTCATGACCCAGGAAAACCTCACAGGGTAACACAGTGTCTTCAGGTATCTGATAGCAGAGGATGGGAGAGCACCAAATCCCCAAACGCAGAGCCATGTGGCACAAGAACCATGGATTTCAGCTGCGTTGGTCCGAGCTCTGAATCCCCAGAGAAGTGGTTGAATCACCATCCCTGGAGGCATTTAACAGACAGGTAGACATGGTGTCTAGGGTTTTGGTTTAATGGTGGTTTTGACAGTATTAGGTTAATGGTTGGATTCAATGATCTTCCCTTCGAAGGTCCCTTCCAACCTAGATAATTCTATGATTCTATGCCCTTAATTTTACTGCTGCCTGAAGAAATCCTGTAGGATTTCTAGGTTCTATGGTCTGCTGAGAAATTTGTTTGTGTTTTCTTCTGTATGCAAATTGGCAAGGCAGTGATCCAGCCATACACAAGTGTTGTGATTATGGCACTGCCCTTTGATTCCCCATCTGGCAAACAGGTAGTGTCTTGAAAGATCAAATACCAGCCTGAAGACACATTAAAGATTTCTGTTCTCAGGAAGTTGCCCCCAGAAATAGGGGGGAACAAAAATACTACCTGCACATTGTTCCCGTAGAGCAGGCAGGTGAACACATACAACAGTATGATGCCTTGTCCTTCTTGTCTTCTCTCAGCTCTCTATCCCTGACAAGACAGGGTGTCCTGTCAAGGATCAGAGCAATTACATTTCATTGCTGCTGGTTTATGTCCATCTGGTTTTAACACTTCAGTTCTTGGTCAAAACTCCAGCCCTCCCCCTGCTTGTCTTCTGGCTGGCAGCTCCATCACTCCTGAGCACCATGCCAAGACACTCATCCACGAGGACTTTGGGCCACGAGGCTGTTTTGTGGACTCTTCACAACCTTTCAGCTAGCAGCCACTGCCCTTCCAGCCCCACTGGCTGCTGAGGGCAGCGTTGCCCGAGCCAGGAGTGGTGCTATCGGTGCCTTGTCAGAACGCAGCAGGAAATGTCTGGCCTCTGCTCCACCACCATCTGCTGAAACCAGGCCTCCTCTGGCAGGAGTCCAACACAAACTAAATAGAGTTTCACAGCCAGATTTCAAACAACAAAATAACTGAGAAATATGGCTCACTGCTCCGAGTTTTCAAATTCAAAACATGAAAGTCCCTAGAAGCAAAAATCCTTTATGGATCCTAAGAATTTTTGGTTGCCAAATAGGCCCATTGCAGCTAACACTAGGGAGAAAATGCAGTGATGTAGCAATTTTAGTTAGCTACACATAATTAGTTCAATTTACACATTTGCTAATTTTTAAGATGATTTCTTTTCCAAGATCAGTGATGGAGAAAAATTAAATTGTCAAACTGGAGAGTTAAGCTTGCAATGGTTGTTTGAGAAACTGTACAGCAATAGAAGAATCCTGAATGTTGCTACTGTACGATATTTTTCACGGTATAGGAGAGAGAGAAGGACTCAATGAAGTGTGAACAATTTTTTAAAAGAACAGATTGCCATGTCTTTTAAAATAGGTCAAGTTTTTGGCCTAGTTTCCTTTAGAGTGTCACTTAAAGCAATGGGGTTTGAATATCCAAGATAGGGCCACTGCTTTTTTTTTTTGTTTTAGCCACACCTATGCATGGGTCCAGTTTTAAGGCAGAAGGGTTCCAGCACAAGGCTACAATGGCAGAGACCACAGGTCTCAAGCAGTATTTCTGAACAAGTTTCACTGAACAGTAAAATCTCAGCAGTGGCCACATTTCATCCTTGTTACTCTGCAACAAATGACTAAGAAAAAACAAACTATAAAAAAAATGGTGGTGGCCAGTGAAGCCAACACCCACAGACCCGAATCTGATCAAATTTGTCCTTCCAACTCTCCAAATTTCAGGGCAGTTAATGTTATTGTTTGCTTTCTGACTTTAAATTGATTATATCAACTGAATAACTTGATTTAAGTAGAAAGTAGAATTACAATATTAACATTTAGATTGAAGATACAGAAGCTAGTACTTATGAGAACAAACCAAGGCCACCTATGTTGAAAGGAGAACAACAGTCAGCTGTCAAAGCAAAAACAATCTGTATGCATATATTTAGATTCTAAAAAAAGATGTTCAAGATATTTAAAGCGGGAGGAAATACTGTATGCAATATTAATTAATATAGAATAAATACCATCTGTCTTCTATGAATGGAGCAGTCTGATACATATATTTATGGATGCATCTTTGCTCTATGAACATAACTTAGGTATAATACACATGTATTTATGATATTACATAAACCTAATTATTGAACGTAATACACACACCAGTAATTGCAGTTGGCCTTAGTGCAGCTATATGGAGTGAGGTAGGACATGAGTAGAATTTCCTCCATCCCAGAGCCCTGCAAAAAGGCCAGATACAAATCTAGAGTGGTTGTACTTGGGGAATACAAGGACAGGATTTGTCACTCTACCTGCTCTCCCCTGAGGCTGAGGTGGGAGCCCAGCACATCCTTATTAAGATGCAGGTTCTTTTTCCCACTAAGCTGATCTATCATAATGGATAGTGCCTTTCAGGCACAACCCTTCTAAAACATACCTTGTTGTGGTGAAACTCTGGAGTGACCTAATGCGCAGCCAGTAATAAACATTAGTTTGCTCACAGTGTTGTACAGCAATAAACATACTGAGGAGCTTGTCAGTGCGTGCTTCAGGAAAGAAGTACAATCTGAAACAACAAGGTCTATGCATATACTTGGAATACAAATATTTTGCAGGCTGTGGACTTCATTATGAAGACTGTTCATGATTCTAGTTAAGTCATGAGTGAAGGCAACGCGAAGGCTTATCTGGTATTCAACCCACTATAACGTGCAAAGGTAAATCAGCCTTTAATAATAATACCTTTCTTTTTACTTATTAACATTATTTTGCACTGAGATTTGTAGTTGTAACCACCTGGAACCTTTGTTTTGTACCTGATCCTGCTCTGCATCCTTTGATGAAGAACCAGTGTGAGATGTTACACACATGCCTTTCTGTACACTGTGACATAAAAAAGCTCAGGAAGGAGAAAGAGGATCTTTCTTTTTGCAGAATATCACAAAGTGCAGGAAAAGTCATCCAGAGAGCTCCCGAGGATACCGATTTGTGTTCTTTTTCACATATTACTCCCACTACTTCCTCCGAGACAAGAATATTATGCACACAGATCCGGTTTGAGTTTTCACACTGGCAATTCCTCCCAGTACTGCTCGTATATCAAACTCGCTTTCACTTCATAACAGGTAAAAAATTCTTCCAATAATAATTCTAAGAATATTATCTTTGTCTGCTACACTCTGAATGATTAACAAAGATGCCAAGCAGATTTGTGCTGCATTTGATAAGTAGCAGGAAAATGTTAGTATCTCTGCAATCATCCACTTCCAATAACTGGCAAAGTCTTATCCTGCAAAGAATCCCACTGAAAGGTCTTTGTCAGCACTAACAAACAATTAATTACTCAGTAAACACCAGTGGACTAAATCTCATTCATGTATAATCTGAATCTGGTTAAGAAAAAAAGTTATATTATCTATTTGCATTTAATAGGTTTAAGCTTCACAGGGAGTTTTCCTCACCAGCACAGCACTCAGTGGAGCACAGACATTATTTTTCTTTATCAGGGTGAAATCTTAGAAATGAAAGACTGTTTATGATACTATACATAGGTCCAGATTCTTAATGCCTTCATCTCTGTATGTAAGAAAGTTCACACTGTGTGGTCCCAGATTCAGCCACACATCAACATTTCAGATGGAAAACAGAAGCTCCAAGTGGAATACCTGTTATATAGAACATACAGGATAATTACATTGCATGCTGAAGTAAGGCAACTGGCTCAGCTGCCTGAAGGATGGGATTTTATTCTGTTGGGCTGAAGCAATCTTCCGTGGGGTTGCAGCCAAGAACATTGAAAAGAAAACGTTGTTCATAATCCATCTGGCTGAAATCTTATACTTACCCTGTCTAGGCACTGGATCTAGCTGAAAGCCAAAATTAGGCTATTAGGAAAGGTACCACTGAGATGGGGTTGAAGCCAGAGAGCTGTTGAAGGAACCTGGTCCATGAGCAGATAACAACATGTGAAAGAGGGTGGGAGGGAAAGGCTGAGTAGCGGTTCCCATGTCAGATGAGCATGGCAGTGAATGAGTCAGCTGTGGTGGTTAGAGTCTTCTTAGCACCCACAGGGATCTTTGTGGTCTTAACCAACGTGTTTAGGTTGGATTGTCAACCTAGCAAAAAACCCAATAGCAAATCAGTTTAGATAGGAGAATGGCATCCTTTATCAAGGTGCTTTATCAATGTCTTAATTAGTTGAACAGTCACAGTATCTCTACTCTTACAAATCGATACCATATATAGCCAAGAAACAGCTGTTCCCGTGCTGTCAGGCTTCTAACATTTCTCTAACAATTGAAAAGAAAAACAGACTAAGGTATAAACTTCGGCACAAGACAGCACTTCATGTCCTCTGCTATTTTTAAGTTGAACCTCAGAGATGACTGATGTATTTAAATAGCTTTTCAATAAATATTATGTGTGAAATTATGGAAATTTAGATACAAGCTGCCATTTTACAACTGATATCATGTGGGGATGGGGGGAAAGCATGGGGATTACAACTGATAAAATTCTGGACTTTACCGTTTGGGATGGTGCTCAGAGTTTTTCATCGGTTTTAACCTGAATAACCTCTAGTGGAGCAGCTCAGTTTACAAACCAGTGCACTTTGCAGCTGGATGTTTTATACCACCATGAGAAGAGTAAAATAAATAAATCAGTAGGTCACCTTCTTAACTTGATTTTCCTGAGGCAGATTATTTCCTTTCCTTCGTGAAGGAACAGATCTCTTTCAATATCAAGAAGAAAGGAAGTACAGGCAGCTTTACCTGTGCTCGTAATTTTCACTTTAACCCTTGTAACTAATTGATCACATTTTGTTCACTAAAGCTTCCCATGCTGGAGGGGGATGGGGTGCCTGTTTGTCTGCTTCTTTTCTTAATTTCTCCCCTTTCAGTTTTTAAAAAATCCTGACCCCAAATTCTAGCAGATCCCAAGCTCAATGATCTGACTTCCTAACCTTAGTTTACGAATACTTTACACAGTGTTGTTAAGGGCCAATTAGCTAAGTGTGACATTGACTCAGGAGTAAGCCTTTTCTCAGACATGAGCTGTGTTCTGACCATGTTCAGAAGGTAGGAGAAATAACATTGAGTCTGTTTATTAAGACAGCAGGCACCCAACTTAGAGCTATGCCTATTCAGGCTTCTAAAAACAGTTTGCACTGAACATGCCCTCTGGCTTCCTGGCAGGGCTACTCCCATACCAGTAACTTGATATACACCCTCATGGTCACCCTAACACCAGCCAAGCACATGGAAATAAGAGCATCTTTAGAAAATACCTCAATGCATTAAAAAGCCAGCAGGGCACAGCTACCAAAGCCATGTCTGAGGTTCTTCCCTCTGCCACAAAGAGAGGAGTCTTGGTACCTTCTGGCTGTTTGCTACTCCAAGAAGAAAAGAATGATTTTGCAGATGGCAACTTCTTGAGCAAAAAAATCTATTTTCAGAATTGCAGCAATCAACTAGTTTGACTTTGAGTTGCTTTATCCTTCCAGCACTGAGGCAGGGGAGGGACAGAAAGGTATCAGCTCTGCTAATGGCATGCAAAACAATTAACTACATGCTACAGGCCAAGATTCTGCCCTCATTGAGCTTGTGCAGCTTAGAGAACACAGTGGCACAACCGCATTAGAGTACAAATGCTGTCACGGCAGAGATGCAGAACCTTATTACTAGTAATTTGTCAAAAAGGAAACATAAATGCCTGGTAGGTGGTTTGAAAAGCTTATGTTTTTAACCTTATCCACAGTGTATATAGTCGCAAATTACAAATGCAGACATAGAACACACTTTTAAACATACCAGATTTGCCCCACTTTGAAGTTATTTTCAGGAGGTTTGTTCTGAATTTTTAGATTTGTTGAATAGAAAACTACAATCAATGCACACAGTTATCTCTCGTAAAAAAAAAATACTACTACGCTTTTTAAATTTCTTCCCTTCCTTACCGAACACACAGACAAATTAACAAAGAATAATCATAGGTTAGTCATAAACACAATTTGTCAATACTTACATGGCTTTCATTTCTTGGTCTTTCTTTGCTGGTTTGATACTTCGACTAAGCCCAGTATGCATCACCAAGGCCTGCATCTAATAACTTGGGAACATGATACTTTGAGATGCATTTGAATTAGCAAGTGAAAATCCAACTGGAGTGAAATTTCCTCAGCATGATTCAAAATAATTACTGAATAGGAGGTCAGGCTATAACAGGATTTTAAAAAATCCCAACCCAAAGTAAAAGAAAAAGGAGGCAACCAGACTCCGACTAGGTAGCTGAGCAGCTGTATGCAGCAAGGAGAAGGCTGTTTGCAACTTCCTCATGTGCTGCCTATTTATACTTCTGTTCCAATAAAGATGCAGCTAAGACATAGTTCTGTGAGGTCCACTGTAAAGTCTTCTGCTCATTTGTGGGGGTTCTATACCACTATCTGGGGTCTAAGGAAATCTTTTTGAGAAAGAAGAGAATAGGGGCTTGAAACCTCCTAGCAAGAGTTGGTGCCCCAGGCACCACTGTCTGGAAGAAAGAGCAGTTTGAGAGCTAGCGGATTGCTTTTCCATCCCACTGCCATTACAGCTTTGTAGTTCTGCCTTATTGGGGATTCAAATGGGGAAATTGTTAGATATTTCAGTATAAATATAATTTCTCAATCCAGAAGTGGGGGCTTTTAGTGCCGGCCCACCACGTTAACAGGGGCTTTGGAGTGGGGCGCATGAATGCTCTGACTCTGGTTATTTTTCGTTCCAAGTGCGTAAGTGCTGCTGCTTCTGAAACCCAGCTGCTATAGTATTGCACAGAATAACTCAGAGTGATTATGAAACCAAAAGTACTGCCTCATAGACGCAGCATATTTCTTTCAGAAGGTTTGTACCCAGAAGCGTGATTGTTAGCTATAAAAGTCTCTCTCATTCATGCTGCCTTTTTTTTTCTTTTTTTTTTTTTTCCCTTTTTTTTCTTTCCTCCAATCATTCTGGCAAACCTGCAGTTTGGGGACTAAACAAATATATTTTATACCTGGAACAGCTTTATCACAACTGATTATATGAGCATCCTCCCTCTTTCTTCACATTGAAAATCTCTCTTAAAATTTTTATAGTAATTGGGTCTGGCGATATTGCAGAGTCAGAGGCGTCTGGAACAGAACACGATGGAGGTGCTTTCAGGTGCAGCATATTGGAATTCTCTGGTGTCTGATTCCACCAGTTCAGGGAACAAAAATATGACACGAGGCATCCCAAATCCCACAAATAGTTCCAAATAGTTTGTTTTCCAAACATTTCCAAGTGGATTGCTTATTTTTAATTTCTCAGGCATAATCTTAGCATCAAATTATTGCCAAGTGCGCACAAGCCTCTTCCCAGAAGATCTGGCTTGGGGGTGAAAAACCTACTTGGTGCACTTGCAATGCAATTACTAGGCAGAGCACAGTGCACGCACTGCCCTGCTCCTCACCTTGCCTCAGTTCAGACACTCACACTCCAGCTACTCGGGTGAAAGAAGCAGCTTTACCCCACAGTACTCTTCCTCCTAGAACTCTCCCCCATAAGCATTCTTACTCCTGCAGCTCCACCACCGCTAGCAAGTGTGGGGAGGGCTGGCATTTTTGGTACAAGAATACTTGGACCCTCTCTACAGTGTCTGCTCTGCTCCCTTGAATACATTTGCAATTAACCAGAGGAATGTATCACAAAGGGTGGTCTGCTGGGAGAGGTACCCAGTGCACTTGAACTTGATATCACCTCATTTTGTGCAGATAATGATGCTCCCTGTCCCCCCGGACTCCCTCTTTTCCTCAAAACTGCCAAGTGAGGAAGACTAGAAGTTTTGTCTGGGAAAACTGAAAACAATAAAAACTCTGATCTACTTATGAAAAGTGCTGTAAGCAAGCCTATGTTATTCTATTGTCTAATATACTGGAATAAAACATCATTAAAATTGAAGCAGTTGAGGTCATTTTCAAATAGATGATGTGTGGAGATGAGCATTCTTCAGATTGGCCTTGTTAGTATTTTCATATACGTTACATTGATTTTCTTATAAACATTGTATAATCTTATACAGTATGTAGTCAAATAGCTGGAATCCATTAAAACCATGCTGCAGCTGTGCAATCACTGCCCTCACAAAGATACAGTTTTACATGCCGTTATTGCCAGGAAGAATCCACAGCTTCAATTACGAGAACATCAAAATATGTTGTTTATTGCAGAAAAAAAACATTTGCAGCAATTTAAAATATCCAGTCAACACCACCCTGCTAAATCTAGATAATAGAAATCCTGGAGAAATTTCAGCTAAATCTATCTGGATTATAGCTGTGGGATTATCTGAATGCTAAATTACTGTATATGTTTTACTCACAGACATGAGCACAGACAGCATAGGAAGATGTATGACTACGCATATCACAATAAAACCCATCCCCAAGAGACTTTTTCATACACTAGGTAAACAACCCCTCTCAATTTATCAAGCATTATGGATTGAATTAATGCTGTCATTTAGTTTGCTGTTCCTGTGTAGAGGAATATGATTTAACTTGAACAGCTCCTTTAGCACCAGAAAAATGACAAAGGTTTTCTTTGTGCATCTCTCACAGCACACAAAGTGCAGGAATATTAATTGGCTGCCGTGATTGTATAACTGAATTAAAGAAAATACATTGTAGTTTAGTGTGTAATCAGTAAACCAAATTATACACAATATTTAAAGAAAAAATTAAGCCTGGTTGCTTAGTTAAACACACACCCCCACCCCCACCCCCCCCGGCTTTGTTTACAGACCAGTGTTTCTGACTTTCTAAGGACATACAGTGGATGAACCTGGATTGACCTGACACATAGCATTTCTCAACCTTTCCCCTTGAATGATTCACAGATGTGTGAGCTGTGACCAAAAAAAAACAAAGGAGAAGAATGCAGGGTGCTGTACTGGCTGGGGGAATTTGAAAGAGGGGATACTGTCTGCGTGTGCCTGGCCTGAGTCCCTCCTTCACTGTCACTGCACAGCTACTGATTACAAATGCACATTCCTTCTGTTCCCAGTTCCGCTCAGTTTGACAACTGCAAGTGAAATTACCTTCAGTTATGTTCATGCAGGAATTATTCTAATTCCTATTATTCTATTCGTGTGTATTAGTTTGTATTGCTCTCTGATGCTTTGTTGATATTTTGTGTGGCAAGGCACCACACAGCCGGGTGAGGCCGTGGGGAGGGCTGTCCCAGGAAGAAGGCTAGACAGCAATTGCTGCTCCCTGCGAACAGCTACCCGTTGAGGTGGGCACAGCCACTTTTGTTTCCTTCTTTCTCAATTGAAATAACATACGTAGCTCCATAAACAGATTAAATACAATTTTGGATCCTGGGAAACTGTCAATGTAATCCTTTGGTCAAAGTACAAACAAACAAAAGAATTGGTCTTAGCCAGAGAGTTTGGCTGCATCCAGATTTTAAGATACATAGTACTCATCAGAACACAAAGTCAGAAAGGGCACCAAAAGCTTGCTTTTTACTGAGAAAGAGGGACTATTATGAATACATGCCATGGAAATTCGGGCACAATAACTGTTATTCTCAAACTGCGCATGTGCTAACAGATTCACAGTGTCAGCACTCTCTGGTGTTCGAGATAATGAAATGCAGGTTCCATTCTTCAGTTTTTCTCCCTCAACTGAAAGAATAACTTCTCACCATTTCTACTACTATTTTGGCTGCTTTTGTGATGAATGCCCGAGTACTAGTTGACCTGCAACACAAAAGCTTGGTTTTTGCATGAACTATCTGTAGATTTGCACTCTCACAGAGCTGAACCAGAGGCAGTAACGATGAGATATTTTGAGAACAAAAGGTTAAAGCCACCAAGGCACAAACATCACACAGCACAAGTGGAAAGCTGAGTCAATGAGCTCAGGTCTGTCCCATGTCAATGACTGCAACGCACACTGCAAAGACTCTAGATCACACAGCATCAGTCCCAAATGTGATCTCTCTGCATCATGGCCACCACCATAAAAATAATATGCAGAATGAAAAAAAAAAAAAAAGAAAAGAAAAAATAGGTGAGGCAAGTGAAGCAGTACAGGTTGGAAAGGGCTAACATGAAAGCTTTTTTTTAAATTGAGCTAAACTCATGTATAAAAGTAAATTCTAAAAGAACTTGGAAAGAGACAGTACATTTTCATACCATGTTACTAATCTAAAGGATAAATACTTTGGAGGATTGAAACATTAGGAAAAGATTTAAAGCAAAAGAAGAAATCTTGTTAATCTCAAACAGTACAGCATAGCCATAGATCAAACAATAAAATAGTGCGCTTCGTATTACTTGCAGGAAAGCTAGACACACTTCTCTCATCTCTTATATATTCATTATGAAATTTGTTCTACTGTAGCCCAGACATAATTTAAACTATTTCCTCTTCCAGGAGAAACCAAACTTTAAAGACAAATGTTAACTCAACTTGCATGTCTTTCTGGAAAAATACATATGTTTTGATTAGCATGAGCAGTATTTCAGAACAATTTCAATCAATTTCCATTCAAAAGGAGATTAAACACATTTAGAAATCTGATTCACCAATGTAGTTAGGTAACACTCACGTTCTTAGCACTATATGTGAGCATAACCACTTTCCCAAAGCAGAGTTCCAAGGTCAGAATAAACCTCCAACAAAACTCAAATATTTGTTAGACAATCTACAGAAATATTATGTGAGCTAGGAAGGAAAAATATGTTTTAAGTTTTATACTAATACTGCTTTCTTCAGCATAGCCCCCTCAGATTAACAACTAACATTGTCACCTATGTAGCTCTGTAAAACGCTCCTGACACAAACCTTGATGGTGCTCTACAGGACAACAAACGCTCAGACACAAGAGTGGTCAGCACTTACCTAATGGTTGTTCGACATGGCCCAGAGGTAGTTTATTTTCATTGCCTATTGGACAGTTGGCCACATAATGAAAAAGACAAATATCCATGGCACGTAGTAATATTATGTGCAGCTTTATAGTTAATGTCAACAGAGTTGGAAAAGCAGCAGAGAAAATAAACCACAACCTTAGTGGAGGTGGTTTCTCTACTGCAGGCCAGCACTTAGTCACGGTGCCAGAGTAGCACAGGAAAAGGCTGCGTGATTGCTGTTTATGCTGTACAGACTTCAAAGGTAAAAAGAAACTTACTTTTCACTGCCATTACCTCCTTTTTTCCTCTTTCACAAGCAATATGTTAGAAAGATTTTTCCAGTCCTTAATTTCCCATTGTCTGCTGGTTAAGTAATTTCTTCTCTTCATCTTTTTATGTGCTTGATTTGACAGACAGCCATCAGACAGACCTCAACTAACTCTGCTCATTGCTCTTTCACAACTGATGTGCTGGACACCCAACAGCTCTCTCTGCTGTCTCCGCTTGACTTTTGAGACCTTTTCTTGGGTCACCAAGACTAAATGAGCTCTGAGCACCTCTCTGGAGATCTGTTTTCCTCAGTTCATATGATCTCCAGCATCATCTCCCAAATCAGCCAAAGTTCCTTCTCTGTTTCCTCTCCACGTGGGTCAGATACTATTTTACCTGTACCTCAGGACAGTGGATGCAGCAGAACACCACATGTGAGTTACTCAGGCCTACAGCAAATTTGTTATACAGCAAGAGAGCAGAAAATAGGAAAGCTCTGAGCAAACCCCTGAGAGTTTGCTACCACCTCAGAAATTCGTAGTCCTCTTCTAAAAGTTAGCTTATTATAAAATACTAAGATGATTTTATTGTATTCAGTATCTGCTTAATGTGGTTCTACTCCTCTAATCGAACTAATTAATCTTCTAATATTTAACATAAGGTGAAATATTAATTAAGAGACTTCAGTGACTTTACATGACCAGCATCACATGTTACATTTAACAACATAGTCCCTGAGAAGAGTCTCAATATGTTTGTTATCACTGAACACATTAAAACTCATGTCAGAGATAATGACTTCCTCTATAAATAATGCTTTTACAGTGAGTACAGCAGCTTCCCATGTTGTACAGTATCAGTTGTGTGAGGGGTTTTGTGCAATTTTGGACTTTAAGTTTGCACTAAGACTATCATCTACAATACAGCTGTTAGTTCAGCCTGGTTAAGAAATGATAGGCAGGAGATCCTCACTGAAGTGAAGTCACCGTTCTGGAGGTATGACATATATTTATGACAATATCACTCTAGAATTTTATTATTTTAAGTTTTAATTCTACTTAAGTACCTTATAAGACTCAATATTTAATTAAAAGAAGCACTACAGAATCATGTTTATAACCAGAGCTGTCTGATATGCTGATTAAAAAAGTTATTAAATGTGACTTTACACTTAATGCTTAAATGTAATTTTTAAATTTACCAATACCAGCAGTAATTTTACAATTAATACTTTCACTAGTCAAGCTACCTGTTTAAAGTGAGAATTCAATTTTCTTTGATAGCAAACTTTGCTTTGATCTCCACATTCCACTTTCTGCTTGTTATGCAGTGGCATGATCTTACAAAATCTGAGTTGTCAGCACTGGAGAAGGATGTCCAAAAGTAAGTAAACACAATAGCTCTTCCAATGGATCCTTTTCTTTTAATCAATCTTTAGGGAAAAGAACACACAACTTAGTCTTCCAACTTAAATGCCTTTGGAGTGCTCTTTTTACTCAGGACAGCCAAAGGCATAAAAGCTGAGTCATTCAAAAGTAACATCAGCCAGTTTTAACTCTCTCCTACTTGGTTAAAGCAAAGGTTCAGAGCATTTGAACACAGACTTTCATATAATAATGCTAAAAAAATTAGTTGACAATAAATTTTAAGGGAATGGACAGCCTTTTACCTGCTACTACATTGCTTGTATGTCTTTCCTATAACACTCAATGAAAATACACAAGATATAAATTAAAGCAGGGATTCAACTTTTTTGGGGGAAAGAGGATGGTAAGGAATGATGCAAGAGCATTTTTCCACTTCATTTATATATGCAACTATTACAATTTTATTTAAGTATCTGCTTTTGTCAAGGATTTGATATGTTATGTGTTCTGGGTTTGGGGGTTTTGTTTTGTTTTGGTTTTTTTGATTTTTATTTTTTTAAGAAGGCCTTCTTAGTTACCTGTTAACTGTTTCCTGCTGAGGCACAAATCCTGCAAAAACTTTAGCTACTCTAAGGGAAAAAAAAAAACAACCAAACATGGCAACCAAGCAAAAGAAACCTTTAAATCTCTGTCAGCTCAGTATTCCATTCAGGGTTATTTTTGCCATAGGTAGTTTCTTCAAAAAACAGATATTTCACTTACTGTCCCACAGTAGTTATGTCCAAAGCTCAGCTCTGTATTCTCTCTCACAAAGCCATTCCCATCTGAGAAGCCTTGCTTTGTTTTAAGCTAACCTGGACACGACTACTGAGGATGGTTGCTCTGAGGATGCCTGCGCAAAGTTTATGAACATACTCAATGCGTGTGCCTTTCAAAAGGCTCAGTACAACTTGAGTTCATGTACAGAAAACCAAAGCCCCTGCGCTTTTCCTGGTGGCTACCCTCACATCAGAGATGTTCCCTAATGTCATATTTGGATCTCAAACCCGAGGGACTCCTTACCATTCTGTGGGGCATCTGCAGCAAGAGCTGACCTTAATGGCAATTAGGGGGGCTCAGCATGCCTGAAAATTAGGCCTCGTATTGTTAAAAGCTATAAAACATTCTGTTGTTAAAATAACACCACTTTTTTTGTGTGGCAGAACAACAAAAGGAAAACCCCAATGAATTTCTGCTGGCTCTGCAGTAACAGTAATTGCTGTCGGCATTTGTTTATGAAAAAAGGCAAAAAAGATAACAAACCAGTGTTCTCCCCTCAGCCCATACTGAGCTGCACAACTTTTACTACAGCTAGCAAAAAAGTTTGTACCTCCCCTAAGCTGAGACAATTTTCCAATGCAGTTTAATGCACTAACAAGTCAAACACATTCATACTTGGGGTTTACACAGGAGGGTGCAGGTTGACTTTTAATCCATTTTATTACACTGGAACAAGTTCTCTAATGGAGAGTGCGCATTAGCAGGAAAGCCAGGGGCTGAACTGACAACACAGACTGAATTAGCATTTCTTTTACCAAGCCACATAGAATGAACAAATGCCCAAACATGTGTTATTCTAGTTTAAGGCTAACATTGAACTAACGTTGACACATTTAAAATGTTAGAAGTTGTTTGTACTTGTTACATAATATTAATTTCCTTGGTGCTGCCACACTATATTCACTGAATATTTTAAAGCCATTATGTCTTACTCTGCACGGAATGAAAAATTAATAAAAATATGCGAGTCAATAGTAAAGGCCAGATCTGTTTTGGTGTTGTCAACACAGCAAAATAATTTTGAAAGACCTCATCTGCATTCACCCTTGATGTGCATGCTCAAATACACAATGTGCCAAGCCCCACAAAAGTAACAGTATTAAAAAGGGTTTCCTGCATTAATTTTCTGCTGTGTAGCAGAACATAACCTTCCAAGTGAAGAGGAATTGGATACAAGCGATGACACACCTCTGCAAATAAAATATTCATTAAAAGATCAGAAGAGCATTTGGCTCTTTCAGGCTTTAGGGGTTTTGGTACTAAATACACGATCGGTTTTCTCATGGACAACCGCTTGGGCAGGAACAATAAATGCAGGCCGGTAATGAAGGCCGTGACCAACGGTAATAGCACGGGTGGATTTGCACTTGCTCCTGTGATAACTGCAGGGCTCTGCATCCAAGTGACAAGATTGCTTCTTTTTCAAAATCTGCCCTCTCTGTTGGAAAGCAAGCAGTTTTCTTACAAGCAGCTTGTTACCTCTCTTAAATTTAAGTGACAGAGGTTGTTGGTTCAGACAGAGATCCAACATGTAAAGTGACAGCGTTTAGGAGTCTGTGACTTTAATATTTACACCAATTTTATTCCTAGTTTGCAATAAGTAAAACGAAACTTGGGGAGGAGTCACCACTGATTTATTACAATTTATGTAGCCTTTGTTTGAACTAGAATGTGGAAATAATCTCATTTAGGAAAAAACTGTATACTTTCAGAACAGACCAATGAACGTTTGACAAAACTATCCAGTAGTAGGGTCTAAGGGACCAATTTTGGTCTACAGATGACATGCAAAATTCTCTCTCTTTTGTTTTTTTTAATGTAACTTCACACATGACTATTTCAGGTAGGAAATGGTATCAGAATTCTAGTTTCAGTAAAATTAATTATTACTTTGTCGCTTTGGGAACAAGCTAGGACAACAGTGTTTGTCCGTGTTCCAGCAACCCTTTAAGGGTACTTTCCATTAGAAAAATGTTGGATCTGACACAGCAGGAGGAATTTCCATCATCAGTGAAGGATATTTCCCTTTGACATTGCCATGTTCTGAAATCCTCTGAACCACTGTACTGGAGGACCATGTGTTTTTTTTTATTAATTTTCAATGTGGCAGGCTGTTGCATTGATAAACTAACTTTTCTGCTTTGTCCAAAAATACCGACTACTACCACAGTGACAAACCATAACATGTTGTCATAACAACTTGGTAATATTTCAGTGGCCACTTTGAAGAGTGGTCTGGAGACTATTTGCCAAACCTTTTGATCCCTAGTAATCAGAACAGAAGTGCCCAAAATCCACAGATTAAAGGATTAGGCCTCAAGAAAGACTTGTGGTATTTCAAGAAAATGTGTCTGATGCTCACCACTTATTTTTTACAGTGCTGATGAGATTTAGTGTTTAAGGTTCTTTCCTGTTCAGACATAAAAGCTGCTGTAATCAGAGTATTACTAGGGAAAACTACTCTGGTTGGAGATTCAATATGTTTAAATTGTTGAGCCAAGGTTATTGTTTGGATTAGGTTAGGAAGGATGACACTGAAATAAGTAAGCTCCAATAGTGCAGCAAAGCAGAGAAGAACAAAGAAAAATGTTTGAATTTTTAAATAGCAACCTGGATACCCCAGCTATGCTGGTTATAGCTATATTGAAAAATAACTTAGACTAGCCTAGAAATGAGGTATTGCATATGTCTACACAGCTGCTAGAAATAGAATAAACATTTCCATTGCATGGAGATCCATATGAAAGCAACTAGAGACACTGGAGGTGGAAAAAACTTATTAGGTCAGCTTGCCCAACCCCCAGCCCCGTTGTCCCTCAAAATCTGTGTGCTCAGTTCCCACACACCTCCCTGACTTCCACACACTCAACTTGACACAACCAACCAACATCCATCACCATCATTCTGACAGAAAACAAAAGGTATCAGGCTATACCGATGGTAAACCAGCTTAGGGTATTTCTCATTAGGGTCTAAAGACTTTTTGTAGCCTTCATTTATCCAAACAGCTAGAAGTTTTTTCATAGGAAATACATGGCTATTAATAATACTTGGTGTTCTTTATATTTTAGGGTGCTTTTAGAGTCACATAGGAAAATATCAGCACAAAAATATGTTCTGATATACAATCATGCCATTTCAAACACTATTGGATTATTATTACTGATTAGTGGGGGGGAAAAAAAAAAAATCAAACAGCTGTCTGGAGAATTCCCTCGATGCCCGGATTATTGATTTAATAGCTACACATTGTCTGGATTCTACCACTCCATTAATGTTTGAAAATGCTGTACAGGAGTTTACATTATTTTTTTCCTATTATTATACAAAACTTATGTATTTTAGTCTGATATTTAGGTGGATTCAAGATTAGCTGTTACTTCCACCACACACAATAGAAATATGATATAGGAATTGTATCTTTTTAAGTGAAAAAAATAATTTAGATCTTAAAAAAAAATGCAGTTTTTTCACCTAAAATTAATTCCAAAATTCTGCACTTCCCCCTCTCTCTTCTCCAGGACACTGGAACCAGAAAAATGAAGCAGAAATTTAAGGTAGGGAAACTATTAAAGTGTGAAGAAGCTGTAATGCTACAGTGACATGCTTTGGATATGTTTGACATCCTCTCTGCGACATTTAGAATAAATAAGCAAGCAAACAACTTCCTGCTAGCTTTAAATTCTTCACCTTCTTCTGGGAGTCCTGCAGCCAGCCTGTCTCTGGTTTACTTCTTAGGAGCCTGCGCAGGCTGTGTTTTTTGTTCTGTGTGAGGCTCCCTGCGTGTGCCTGCCCTGCTCATGAAGCACCCCGATAAGAGTCATGGTAGGAACGGCAGCTTATGTCACCTGGATCAGGAGATACAGCAGTAGAGATATGCACGCTGCGGCAGCAGAGGCAGCCCTGCTGGAAACACAGAACTTCTTTGAGTGTGCATTGGATTGCTCTGGATTCTCATTCTCCTGCCGAAAAACACGTGTGTTGACTGAGAAAAGTACCAGTATTCAGACTCAAGAGTGTAAGTGTGGTGCAGTAAAGAGTCTCTCCATGACTGCTTAACCCAGAGCAGGGTAATCTAAGCAGTGCAGACTGTCCTCATCAAATAAAAGAGTGTATGACAAAAAAATGACAAACTTCACGTTACACTGTCTCAGTGAAGTATCCCTCTTTCCTAGGATGGAAGGTATAGCAGGCAGCAGCAAGACCTTTCCTTCTAGAGGCGGAATCAGCAGAGGTAATATTTTACTACAGGCCTCTCACTTATATATAAGTTTAATTGAATTGAATTTAGCTCTACCACATACCAAAGATAATATATAACCCTTAACATGATTCTTGATCTAAAAATGGTAAACAGTTTCCAAATATACTGTGCTATTTATTTTTTTAGTATGGGCCAAGAACAAAAACTTGAGCCAGGGATCAGCTGTTGTCTCTTTGGCTTGATACATTTGCAAAAAATTTTATGGAAGAAAATGTTGCCCTAAACCAGTATTGTGCCTCTGTTTCTGACAAGTCATGTGAAATACACTGAAATACACCCTTCCTACAGCACTGGCAGTTGAAAGTACTCCAGGTCTTTAATAAATGTCATTACTTTTATGAGAAGCGCAGAAAAGTCTGTATTATGAATCCTTAGGCCAAGAAGAAGATATTAGGAACAAAAAAAAATATGTCTAAAGAAGTACAGGGAACTGCTTGAGAGAGTCCAGGGAAGGGCTACAAAGATGATTAAGGGAGTGGAGCATCTCCCGTATGAGGGAAGACTGAGGGAGATGGGTCTCTTTAGCTTGGAGAAGAGGAGACTGAGGGGTGACCTCATTAATGTTTATAAATATGTAAAAGGTGAGCGCCAGGAGGATGGAGCCGGGCTCTTCTCAATGACGGCCAATGATAGGACAAGGGGAAATGGGTGCAAGCTGGAACATAGGAGGTTCCACTTAAAAATGAGGAAAAAATTCTTCACGATGCAGGTGATGGAACACTGGAACGGGCTGCTCAGAGAGGTTGTGGAGTCTCCTTCTCTGGAGACATTCAAAACCCACCTGGACACGTTCCTGTGTGACCTGACCCAGGTGTTCCTGCTCTGGCAGGCAGATTGGACTAGATGATCTTTCAAGGTCCCTTCCAATCCTTGATAATCTGTGATTCTGTGTAAAAGTGTAAATATAATAGCTTAATACGCAAATCTCATGCTTTTATATTTTTATTGGGGAAGGGAGATCACAAAATTTGTGCCTGCAGAAGGAAGAAGGGCTATACATGACTATTAAATAATGAATGTTCTTTGGTCTAATCAAAGATAAACATCCCCAGCAGTCTTCTGCAACAAGCTATTCTAACATCACACCAGCTATGCACACCTTTCTGTCCTCAACCACTCCTACCAGCTATATTGATTGAGCCCTTTTGTTCTGGGATCTACCTCCTCTCTCACTGGAAGAGCAATAATGGCAATGCAGTGAGACACTTAATTTGGAATCTATAGATTTCTGTCAGAGCCATTGAAATCTGGGATCTTATAATCCTCCAATAACAAGGAAAAATTGAAACACTTGGAAAATACAGAATGATGATGTACTACTCTAATCATGGAGGTCCCAAGGAATAGACGCTAAGTACAGCTCACTATAGTCAGAAACATCAATCTGTTTGAATTCTGCATCTAATCTGATACATGCTTCATTTCAAAATGACAAAGACATTTTGATTTCAGTCATGAAGTTTGAGTCAACTTTTTAAAAAATTATTAAATGGAGAATGGAAATGTGCTAACAAATAAATCTTATAGCATACCAATGCTCTGCTTTCAGATGCTGTCTTTTTTTTTTTTTCAGATAAATTTTCCTAGCTCCTTCTGTATCTTGCTATTGGTTGTTGTCTCCAATATAAGCCTATCCTCTACCCAGTTACCAACTATGTATTAGAGAATTAACCACAACTGTTAAGGTCACATGAGGTCAACTTTAAAGTGATAAAACCTTAATGGAGTAAGAGATGAAGAATATAACAAAATCTCTTATTTCTGTTTTCTACATCACTGGAGAAATAGTTTAAAGTTCAATGAGAAATTCTTATCTAAACACACTAATCTCTTCATATTATTTCAAATATAGGTAGTTGAATTCTAAATCCAGTTGATACAATATTTCAATAAAATAAATCATATTAAATCAATCATGTTGTGCTTCTTAGAAAAAACGTGCCAATCTACCATCCTTATCTGTATGTTATTATTCCCAGAGGACTCTAAACAAGAAGAACCTTGTGTTGCTACCTTTGTTAACATATTTAATCATTTATGATATAATAAACTACCCCTCTTTTGTTTATTAAGACTTAGCTAAAAGCTGGCTAGAAAACCAGTAGCTCTAATCTGAACCAGCGATGTTGTTGCCTCAGTATCTAACTAGCAGGGATCCTCTAGCTAATACTTTTGGCATTTTTCAGGTGTTATGATCTTAGCGCTATATTGGATGAGAACTCTAAAAACAGTAAGAATATTACTAAGACAATATGTTGGTTCTGCAAAAAGAAATGGTGCTTTTCTTTTGGAAAAAAAAATGTTGCTGTTTGGAAAGAGCACATTTCTCCTCATAGCTTTGATCTTTCCAACTTTGTTTCCCTTCTCTAGCTTCTCTGGTTCTTTAAAATACCACAGTTGAATTCTAAATCCAGTTGATACAATATTTCAATACAAACCTCACTAGAGAGGTTTCTAAAACCTTGCCTTGGTTATGATACTTTAATATCTCATGGAATCTACAATTTATTTCCCAAGAAAATCTGTCTTTCTCCCTGTGTCTGCTTTCTACTATTGACCTTGCCCTTTCTTGTTTCTCCAAATCAAAAGTGTATTAATGGAGCTAAACTCTGTGTATCTTTTTATAAAGACCACCATTAACTTATTGCTATTATCAGTAGTAAAAAAAAAAAAATGTAACAGACTGACTTCTTAGCTGACAACTGTTTCAAACGCTCCATAATTTTTTTCATAGGCTCACTCTTTTCCCTCTTTGTGTCAATACCTTTGCATCAACATTACTGTTAAGCACTTCATTGTCTATATTGATATTTCTATTTTTTGCCTTCCACTAATCACATTTGCCCCATCTTTCATTTCACCTCCACTTAGCCCATTACACTGCATGTCTTGGTTCTCAAAGTTAATCTCCTCCAAGCATTTCTTCTGTTTTAGAACTAATAATTCTGCAGAAATCCTTCTACTGCACACAGACCACCTACTTCCAGTCAGCTAAGCCCTTCTGATTTCCCGCACGTGAGTACCTTCATTAAAATTATATACAGTCAATGTAGCTCAGGGTACAGAACTACATTGTTCTTACTCTGTAGATACCCCGTTACCTATATGGGCACAGGACGGTAGGCTCGTGGGTGACTGTGGAGGAGAAATGCAGGAAAAAAAATAATAATAAAAACATCAAACACTGTGGGGTGAGGGATAGAAATAATGCAAGAATTGGCACACGTGGCAGAGGACAAGGCTAAAAACAGACATCTGCCACAGAAAAGCGGGAACAGAAAACGCAGAGCGATTACAGCACAAAAGAGCAGTAAATACGGTGGAACAGTTGTCGTAACGCTGCGAACGCAGTTCAACACAGAGAAGTGCAGGGATGGTGGCAGGACAAGATGTAGTAAGGCCAAACGGCTCAAACAGAATTACAAATAATTAATATTACAGTAACAGTAGTGATGCCGCCTTACTGCTTCCCCCTCCTGAACCCATGGCGGCCCAGCGCCATGCCAGGATCTTCCCGACCCCTGGTCTCGCGTCAAGGGCTCTGTTCCCGTGTCCTCAATGGCTGTCACAGGGCTCCTGCCGCGGTGGCACCAAACCGAACGAGGCAAAGGGGGGATGAAGCGTTTCAGCTTCCCTCCCCCCCGCACTAAGGGCTGAACCGCGGCTGCCCCCGTCCCTGCCCTCCCTACCCGCCGGCGCCAGGAGGCCTAGCCGAGGAGGAAAGCGAGCCACGGCGGCGGCCGCCCCTCGGCCGAGGAGGGGACGGGAGGCAGAACCGCCACCCCCGCGGCGACGGCAGCCGGTTGCCCCGGCGAAGGCGACGCCAGGCAGCGGCCTCCGCGCCAACAAAATGGCGGCGGGCGGCGGGGTCCGGCGGGGTGGGGTTCTGCCCGGGGTAAGGCGAGCGGTGGCGGGAAGGGGCTGCGGATGGCCGCGGCGTGCTCGCCCCGCAACCTATCTCCTTCTCGCTGCAGGTGCAGAGAGCGCCCGGCGGCAACCCCACGCCGCTCGCCGCCGCGGGAACCGGCGTGGTGAGCAGCGACTTGCTGGCCAAGGAGGCGGAGTACAAGTAAGGAGGTGGCCGGGGGCGGCGGCCGGAGCCCGTCACCTCAGCCGTGTCCCGCGGGCTCTTCTCGCGGAGGTTACAGTTAAACCCCTCTATCTCGGTCCCCCAAAGCGTACGGATGAGAGACCCAAAAAAAGCAATGTTTTAGCCTTCTTCCGCCGTGGGACGGGCCGTTTTACTGGGGTGTTGTACACCCCTCAGGGCGGGCTGAGTGCTGCTCTAGGCCTCACCTCGGCCCCACAGCATTGGACAATTTCTGCATTTAAAACAATGACTTTACTTTTACATTATGAACATATACAACTGTTTAAGCCTGTTGAAAATAAAAGCTTAAAAGCTCTTAAGCTTGTGACAAGTGCAGTGAAAGCACGTTTAAAAGCCCTTGCTCTGTTACCTGTGGGTGGTGAGGATGTTTGAGGAGCCATGTCTGAAATACTGTCACACCACACGAAAAGCTATGAAGTGAAGCATGCAGGAACACAAGCTTATTTTAACCTGTACATATGTTTAGCAAGACATTTTAATTCTGTGATCAAGTAATGTAATCATACATGTCTCCTTCCCCAGCCCATGCTGCTAAGTATACCTAAGGTAAGGATTGTGGTAAAAACAAAGTATTAAAAAAAATAAAGATGTAAAATGGATATTAAGCAATGACATTTGCAAGGACACCCGTTACCTCTCAGGATTATAGTCTAAACCTTACTACTTAATGGATATATAGGTATTTTATTACTGTTGATTTGACAGAAGCCCAGGAAATTTTTGAAACATAACTTTGTTCACACCCTGGAGTATATTACAGTGTTCCTGTGTAGGAGTTCTTAAAATTTCACTTAGTTCAGGCAGAGATACTGTCGCACTTACACTTACTTCTTTTAAAACTTTCAAAAAGTCAGTGGCAAGCAATCTTACTCTTTCAGGCGACTGAACGCAGAATTAGAAGCAAAGACAGCAAAACTGGTGCGTCAGGCAGAAGAAGTAATGGTGAGTAGGTTACGCAGACTGTTATGTAATTTAGCCTTGATTCATATGTATGCAAGGTCAAGTTTCAAAAGAATTTATTCAGATGGTGACAACTAGAAGTACTTTTATTTCAAATGCAATCTAAGCTTTTTTTTTTTTTTAAATTCTAAACTTCTTCTAAAAACATCTAAAAATAGTTTTTATATAATTTCCTCAAGTAGTTAGATGTTTACATAGATGTGTAGAGCATTTGTGCAGATAAAACTGCTTAAAAATGTATTTGTTTATATTGTTTAAGAAAAGTATTTGTAGGTGGTTTTATATCTTTAAGTACTAAAAAAAATAGTATTTGAAAACCTGAAACTGTTACAATAATATCCTAGTAAAATAGGATCTATGTTGTTCAAGAATGTTCAAAGAAATGCAAAGAATAAGCACCTTAAATAGGACATACATAGTTAGTAAGAAGGAAAGTTTCTTAAAACAAAAATTTCCTGTTTATTGTCAGGGATTGGAGCATCTCCTTTACAAGGAAAGGCTGAGAGAACTGGGACTCTTTAGCCTGGAGAAGGGAAGGCTGAGGGGAAACTTTATTAAAGCCTAGAAGTATCTGAAGGGTGGGTTGAAGGAGGATGGAGCTGGATGTCGTTTTGTGACAGAACAGGTTCCCAGTGACAGGACAAGGGGCAATTGGCACAAGCTGGAACATAGGACATTTCATTCAAATATGAGGGGAAATCTTTATGGTGAGGGTGACAGAGCACTGAAACAGGCTGCCCAGGGAGGTTGTGGAGCCCCCTTCTCTGGAGACCTTCAAGACCCACTTGAATACAGTTCTGAGTAATGGACTCTAGGTAATCCTGCTTTAGCAGGGGAGTTGGACTAGACGATCTCTAGAGGTCCCTTCCAACTCTGACAATTCTGTGATACTGAATTATCTTTTAATATTACTGTGTTTGTGTACCAGATAGAGTCAAGTTTCTATATGGAAATTGGATAAATTTAAAAAAGGTAATGGGGGGGTATAGTTTATACCCAAAAAGTTTTTAAGAAGGTGTTCTGCATATTAGATATATTCATTGTAAGTGCATTCATTCAATCATATAGGGCCTGCTTGTAAGTACTTTTCCTGCTGTTGAAACTTCATTTTTATGTCCTGTGAAACATATTCTTCTCTTGAGCTGTGATAAGTTGAGGCTAACTGCTAGGCATTTGAACAGATGAAGCATCCAAAATAGCAACATCATCAACAAAAGCAACAAAAAACCCACTTTTTTTCCCCCTTCTCTAAATACAACAGAAGATCAAATATTCTTAAGACACTTAATATACTACCTGTGCCAGATTGCACAGATATATGTTTAACAGTCTAAGTTTAAAAAAAAAAAAAACAACCGACAAATAAACAGAACACCAAACAGGACAACTGGATATTGCTCTGGATTATGCTTTCTAACTGTAATTTAGCAACATAGAAGCTATCTGAACATTCAGACTGAGTTGTTCTCTAAAGTACATACAACATAGCGTGCTATTATGGTTGTATTACATGAATAAAGATTTATTTTTAAGGTTTCTTGTGCAATATGGAAAACTGAAAAATTGTTCCACCTGCAATGCATTGACTACTCCTATTTTTCAGAGAAAAAGGAGGTAGGATAAGAGCATCTCTGATTACATTAATCTGGGCAAAACTTTTACAAACAAAAGGCAATTAGATGTTGTGGAGCAGAAATAAACATTGGGGGATAGCAATGGCATTTTAATTTGTAGCCATCTTTTCCCATGTTTGAGAAGTTCTTTTCCACAGCAGACTATAGTTTCCATTATTTTTCATAGTAGACTTTAGTTCTTGTGATCGGTAACTTACAGATATGTAATTCGTCTTTAATGGATTATATTTCCCCAAAATTGACTGTGTCTTTTGTTTGTCTTTTAAATAAAGAAAGGCCAACAGAAGATACTATCTAGACCAGTTTCAGTACAGTCTAAGTCATGTGAAGATGACAGACAGAGGTATGTGCTTTACAACTACTGTATATAATTCGTGGGGTATCTTATCTTTCACACAGATCCTGTAACACCTTGACATGTGCCCTAGTCAGGCTCCTATTTTATCTATCTTTACAGCGTACTGGATTGGTGAAATCTAAATTTTCTCCTATTATTTGAAACAAATGATACTGAGTGAGTGTTGTTCCTTGTTATTTCAAAGGAGCCTTAATTTTGCTGAAATGTTTTATCTAGAACAGCTGACATCTGTAAAAAAACGAGGTGAAGTGACAGGTTTCTTTGCAATACAAAAGAGTAGACGGTTTTAACCAGTTCAGCTGACAAAGGGAAGAAATAAATACTGGTTCACATTTAACTTAGCCTAAATGTTCCTGGGACAGGAAGTGCTTGGGAAAAAAAAAAAAAAACAACACCAAAAAACCCCAAAACAAACACAAAAACCTAAGACAGACAAACATTCAACTGCCACCCTCTGGAACGGGGGTGTCATTACACTCCTGAGGCCAACGCACCTTTGGTCTGTATGGACATAGGCACAACTGTGGGGTTTGGCCTTTGGGTTTGAATCCCGTAGTGCTAGAGCTGATAACTAGCCGTATTTACATAATTTTTCAGGGGCATTATTATTTATTTAGCTATTCAAGGGTTTGTATATTTATCGTACAGGAAGTGGGGGAATAAGGTATGTTATCAACTAACACACCTTATCACAGATCTGATCTGGTAGGTTCCTAAATTTATGGTGCCGCTAATCTGGATAACAAACACAAAGAGCCAGACTACAAGGTGCTTCAAGTGTTAAACTGCAGCTGAGACACTGTTTTGAAATAGTATATTTGAAAGGTTGCTAGAGGTAGTCAAATAATTACTTTTGTGCAGAGTAAAAACGGAAACGGAGAGTGAGGGTTGGTATTTTTTTTTAAAGTATGCAAAAAGGTGTGACAGCAAGCCTGACATAGAAGCCTGGCTATACCAGTAAAAGTTTGCTACTACAGGTAAATTTATTCCTGAGCTATTTTAAAGCTGTATCTGTCAGTTGATGCGGGGGGGAAGTGGTGTTAAAAAAGAGAAAGTCTATGTGTCTATATGTTATCAGTATAATCATGCCTTGCAAAAAATTCTGGATCTTGCTTTAGTTGTATAGTCTGCTAGATGAATTTTGAGTAACAGACAGAAGATTTTTAAGAACTTCAAACTGTAGTTGAGTTACAGAACTGTGGATTCAACCCCACAAAAGGAGTTAACAGTTTTGATGGTATATATTTGAAATAAATCGAAGTGCAAGAAGAATTAAAAGAAAATATTGGCAATTAGCATGTCAGAGCAGCTGATCTACCCATTGCCTACATAAATTAAAACACCTTAAAACAGCCAACAGTCTGTTTTCTGGTAAACACTTGTGTGAGAGAAGCATTTAAATCCCATGCTGTACTGAAAAAAAAAAAAGAAAAAAAAAAAAAGTGTGTGCTAGGAATTAGGCACACGATTATCCATGAGTGAACATTGAGGCCATTCAATTAGATTAGTTCCAAGTATTTAATATTTAACTAAATATTTTTTCTTTCAAAATTGTGCAAGCAGATAGGCCATAAATCTAAGGGATGCACTTGAGATATTTTTGAAACCAGTTCCATTGATTCCTTTTTGGATAATGAAAACTAAAGCAACTGGAAAGAGGGGGAGAAATTGAAGCAAAGAAAGAGGTAGTATCAGGGGGAAAGAAAAAAACAAGGTGGGTAAGAAAAAAAAAAAGGAGCAAGCAAAGTTAAAAAAAAATGGCAGCAAATGTTTAAGTCGCTGTGCAGGCCAGTGTATATTTTAAAATAAGTTTTTTCTGGAGTTTTTGTAGCATAATGTTTGCAGAGAAACTTGAATTACATAGAGACAAAGCAGCTCCAGTGACACCACATTGAAATCAGCTTTTGTTTACACTTTCACTCTTCAGAGCATTGCCAGACTCATGGCGATGGGGAGGGTACGCGCATGGGCAAGCAAGCTATAGGCCTTGAATGGGATTAGCAAACACAAAGGGTTTGCTCATGCACATGCATCTCCTGTTTACACGCCGAGATGGAATTGTTAAACATTAGCCTCTGTTGCAATGTCGCCACAATACCCTAGCTACTTACTTGAATACCTTTTCAGGATTTACACATTAGTTTCACTTACCAAACAACTACAGAACAGTATTCTAAGGTTTTAAAAATGGCTTGTCTTGTTTGGGGAAGAGGAATGAAATCATTAAGGTTAAACAAGTTCGAGGAATTTAGTGAAAAATTAGGGTTGGTTTGTTTGTTTGTTTAAAAAGAAGGCACTAAGAAAACAGATATAGTAGGAACGAGTTAGGCTGTTGATGGTGAGAACATAATTGTTTTCTTGAGTATGGACAGTGTTGTGTTTTCATATTTTCCAGAATAACAAATAACTGCTATTTCTGTGGCAGCAAATCCTCACCTTCTGCATGCTCCTAGAGCTAGCCAATAGGAAGGGAGCATGAGGAAAATAGGGTAAACAGACAAAAACTAATCATCCTATTCTTGAAGTCTGTTGCCAGCCACACACAGATGATTTCTCCAGGTTTTTTTTTTTTTTTTGGATTAATAAAATCTGGAGCTTTGTGCAGATACTTCTTGTTGATGAATGGACGTCTGTGAAATTTCTAAAGGCAAGATCTAAACATTTGCTCAAATCAGCTGGGCAAATAAAATTGAGGCGACTTGATGTGCCTGAAATTTAAATTTTATTCCAAATCCTTTATAAGCCAGCATTTTAATTGAAGTAAAAAATTATAAAGCATAGTTAAAAAGTAGCCTTTCAGTACAATAACCCAAGTACAAGCAATCATTGATCTCTTAAGCTAGTGGGTGCAAATTGCCTGAATTGCAAGAGACGACGAGATTCAGATTCTGGAACGTAAGTGAACGGTTGTATTGGATAGCATAGACTCTCCAGGTGATTTAGATAGCAAATAAGGTAGAACTCCGAAGGTCAGAGAATGAGACTGAATTTATGATTGAACTTAGTGTATGTTCCCACCATAGTATATTGTTTATTCTACACATAGCAAATGTTATTCTCCTGATTCTGACAGGGATTTTGAACTTTTATTGTTAAGTGTTTATTTTGGTATACATGTTCTATGAATTTTTTTTTTTTTTCCTGCAGAGATCCACCCTGTCCTGAAGTTTCAGCTCTTACACAATCATATGCCAAGGTATCAAAGTCACAACTATCCTGGTTAATTTATCTTTTAGTATAAATTCCACATATTACTTCCAGTTTTGAGGCTGTGCTACAACTAGGACATAAAGGGGTGGGAAGCCAAAAAGAAGTGATGTTGGAAGCAGTGTTACAGGGACAGTGCCACTGGTGATCCAGTGGACTTACATCACTTTATTTTTGTGTTCTAAGCTTGTCTATAAAGCACTAACAGAATTGTTCAGCGTTTTGAACATCATCTTAAGAACTCAGAGTGCAAAATATTAGAAAATAACTAATTCCTTCCTTTCTCCTGTTTCCTCCCCCACCAATATGGGCAGTACTGCTGTCCTTTAGAAGTAATAATAAACAAGCAGTGAAAATAACTGAATACAGGAAAGGAAACATAATGGGAAAAGCAGACTGAGATTAGGAATAAACTCACTAGTCCATAATTACAATGACATTGAATCTTTCAGGAGGTCAGCTAAAGCTTCCAAAATCCTTTGTTTATTTATCAGAATACAGTTGGAGAATAGTTTTTGAAGAAGATTTTTTTTGGTTTAAAAGTAAAAAAATAAAAAAATAACAATTGTTACAATTTCATTCTACCAGGAATTTATAAGATTAAAGTAATACATAAAATTCACCTTTTTTTGAAGGTATGATAAGCATTTTTCAAAGAAATGCACACTCTAGTAGTTAATATCTTGATAATAGCTGAGAACATTGCTCATGTATGAATTTATTACGAGTATGTGTGCAAAAGCTTCCACAAGCAAATGAGTATTGGATTTATTATAATTGGAGCATACGGACATAAAAATTGCAAGATAAAGACGAGTGCAACTAAAACTGAAAAATTGTTCGAGAGTTTGAAAAACATACTTTGAAAAGTATCCTTAAGTCAGAATATAAGAAAAAAGAAAGAAAAAAAACACTAAAGTCCTAGAAAAGCTAAAAAAAAAAAAAAACCACTAGTGAAAAAAGAAATCCAAGCTAATAAAACAAACAAACAAACCAACCCACTACTTTCTGAAAAAAATTGTAGCTAGGAAACAAGAAGAAATGGGCTTCCGCACCTGCAGCTCAGAACAGACCATACTCTGGAAGTAAAGGAAAAAGAACAATTTCAAGGTATGTTATACACATCTCTTTGTAATAAAATACTTTACTTGCTGTTTCTGCCTGTCAGGTTGTTTTTATTCATGTAGGCTTCTACATTTATATACATATGTATATATATCTGTATAAATAAATGTATCGAACTCTTGGTCCTCCTCAGTCAGCTCCACCAAGCAGCTATCTCTGTTAAGTGGCATGGATCACCAAACATGGCTAGTGAACATGTGTGATTAACATTACAACAGTGATTCCTGCTCAAGCTCTTCTCAAGACTGACAGTTAAACTCTTGTTAACTCCTCCAGGGGAAGGATGCCTAATGAGCGTACATGTGGGAAATACATCATGTGAGGCAACCTGAGAGAGCACACTTGGGTGGTGCAGACTGATTTGTGATCAGAGTTGGGGGGGGAAACATGAAGCCCTGAGGGGTCTTCCCTGTTTGGTGCATCTTGGACTCACAAGACAAGAGTCAGTAATAGTACCACAGCTTTCAGGGGTTTCAAGCTGAAAAGCTTCAGCTCTGTAGATAGCAAATTCAAGGTTGTCAAAGCAAGAAATGGAGATCTGGACAAAAAAGAGTAGAGAAATGCATAAAATAATGGGAGCAAACTAAAACTATGACAAGATACAGAAAAATACCAAAAGAGGATGAAAATTACCTGCAAGGTGGCAGAAGACAGAATTGACACAGGCCAAGGTTGTCTTTCAAGACCTGGGAGTCACTTGTGGACTCTTTAGGCCTCGCTCGGGCAGTTCAGGGGAGGCTGTCATGCTGGCATTTAGAAGTGCGGTTGTGCACATACAGGACCTGCAGGGTGAACCAAGTTGAAAGAGAAAGTTAGCAGCTCAGAGGAGTTTGGAGGATGCATTGGGATAAGGTTATGCTGGAGTAAGACATTAGTTCCCACAGGGTCTGAAGCTATTAAGTTCATCTTTATATAAAGGAAAGCTGAAGAGGTACCCTATGTAGCAGATGTGTCCCATACCTCGTGTTTTCGTTTTATGAAAACTTTGATATGCAGCTTCTAGGATCAATGAAGTTTTCTAGGCCAGGCATAAAGATACAGAAATTGTGGTCATAAGGTAGGAGTACAGTTAGAGAGAACAGAGTACTAGAAGCTAATGAAGAGGGTTGAGGGGGGTGAGAGGGAATAGAGGAATTTACGGCAGAGGATAGTAGCTGAAGCCAAGAGAACGTTCCTCTGTTTCTTTGTTTTACTCTGACTTAGTTGTGAAGTTGTTGGATGAGAAGACCATGCCAAAGCATTCTCAGTAGAAAATGGTACTGTGTCTCTGCCTTCTACATTATAATACATAAAATCCTGCAATTGCTTATATACAATACAGTAAAGGCATCCTCCAAACGAAAGTGAGAAATCACCGTCAATGTATCTTATATACAAATATGAGCAATGAGGTTGCGTTACATGAATAACTCTGCTTAAAAATAGCAAATAACTATATTTTTGTTAATTTTTTTTGTTTGTATTACAAATTTTAAATCAAGGCTTTGCTTTTTTTTTTTTTAAGTTCAAAAATAAGAAGCCCAGAAGTACAAAGTGCTGATGATGTTGCAGTACTCGAAGATAGCATAGATTTTTCTTTAGCAAAAACTATAAGCAAAATTGAAGAAAAACTAGAGAAAGGCAGCTTACCAGATTGTCTACATGATGATGATATTATTCCAAACGTTGGAAATGAAATTGGAGCAGGTAGGTTTCCTCCCATGGTTAAGTACTTTTGTTCTTGCTTTCTGACTGTTAGAAATTGGTGGTCCTGGGCGGGGGGGGGAAAAAAAAAGTAAGAGTTTGTGTAGAATTTACAGGGGAAGTTCTAAAGCCCTTAAGAGGAAAAGAAGTTTTTTTTTCTTCTTCATATAGTCCTAGAGGAAGATCAGGTCACATATGTCTAGTCAAAAGAAAAAGTGAATTTTTATCTTGACTTCGACCTTTTTAAGAAAATATTTGGATGGTTATGTATATTGAATATATGCATGACATTTGATTTATTTTACTGGATAAATAAAAATATACAATGCTAAGTTTCCATTTCCAAAAACATGAGCTTTAAGTCCTTTGCACAGATTCTGCCTTTAGAGGAAAAATCCTTTCCTCACATCAATGCTGTGGACCTTAGTGGCTTAAATGAAGTAACTTTTTGGCCACAGTGCTTGAATGAGAATCCTCCAAATACTTTCCTACTCCAAATGGTCAGTCTATGTTTATTCTAGAAATAGAGTACAGAAAGGGATGGCAACATTTGCCAGCGAAGCTAAAGGCATGATACACATCTGTCTTTTTGGCTCTGGTGTGATAAAAGTGGATTTATGTAATTTCTTAGAACACTAAAGCAAGCACAGAGATTCACTGTAGTACTACAAAACACCCAAATCTCTTGTTTAATCTAGCAACTTGATGTCAATAAGCATGGCAACACAGAAATACCTTGATTTGTAGCCTCAAGTAATTCCGTGCAAGTCTTCTGTTAATAAGCCTCACAAAACAGATCTTCAGCTATTTTTTTATACTTCTTGGTCCTGAACTCAAAAGAAATTGGTTTGGACTGCACTGGAAGCTTACACCAAATGAGTTCAAGGTAACTCAAGAAGAGTTATTACTGGTGTCTAGCAATCAGGTCTTGTGGACTAGGGGCATCTGTTTGAGTATTGAGAGTTGTTTCTGTAACTTTAATGATGAAATTAAGTGAAAATACTCTGGACTGATTTTTGCTTTTTAAATTTGATATTGACTATTTAAGAATACTTTGAATACTTCCTTAATATGCTAAATTGCAGAGCAGACTGTTAGTGTCAAACTCACCAAACAGTTCCAGCTTTCACAAGACAGTGGATGTAGATACTAAGTAGGCCCTGCTACAGAGTGGGCTGTCATTTAGTGGGAATCTCCTAGTAAGGGATTCCTTAGGCATGTGTGCCTGTGCTAGACTTTTTAGGCCAACGTGCTGAAAAGGTTCCATAGCATTGTGCTTTCCCTGAGCTTCTTACAGCACTCTTTCTGGAATTAAGTTTTTTATCATTATTTCATGATCACAACTTACTGTGTACAGCCATTTTTCTGCCAACGCAGTAGCTTACACATTAGTTTTTCTCAAGGGCTGTTTTTGTGTATTATGACCGAACTCCTCAGTAACAAGCAGTGATAGAAACACACAGACAAGTAGAAATCTGAATATAAAGCTCTATTTTTATCTGATATACCCCCATGTGTACAAAACAAAATACCTGGACACGTTATTGCACTTCCTGTTAGTCTTCAGATTACCTCAGGAGTTCAAGACACCTATTCCTGTAAGGTGTCACGGTCTCTAAGACATCCCTTTCTTGTTTACTATTCTCTAAGCGGTAGGGTACTTTATAACTTAAGACCATCCTATTAAGTGATACCCCTCCCCCTTATCAGCTTCATGAGGTGATTAAAATTTACCAATTAGGAAGCTAATTGTTTGATTATCTTTACCTGTTGTTAGAACTCAAACTAATCTTGATTCAGAGCTGCCTCCCAAGGCTGATCTGGTTCTAGTTGCGTTCTTGGATTTTCAACAAGGTTTACTACTAAGTGACGTTAATGACACCGAGGTATCTAAGATAGAATAGAAGTTATCTAAAATGTTATAAAGAAACAACAAGCGGTATAGTCCTGGAGTGATCTGTCACAGAGCTTACATTTTTTAATATACAGAAAAATAATCTGGTAAAAAGGAATGATAGCACGTAAAGAAATTTGTGAAACAATAATTTTAGTTAAAACTAACATTGATGTGTCATTGATTAAAAAAACAATGTGACTTTTTACACCTACTTCTGAGTTGGACTTTGCTTAGTTATTATTAATTTAAGATGTCTCTAAAAGCATGAACTTATTGCTTGTTCACAGTGGGAAAGGCAAACTGATTGTTAGAAATCTTTCAGAAGATAAGACCAAACAAAGTATTTATTATACTGTTATCATTATGCTATTATGTCATCGATGCTGCCCCATCTTGAGCACGAGCCAGTTCCACACACCCCGTCTCAAAACCAGAATGTAGAACCAGGAAAGTGTTGTACACAAGCGTTGTATGCAGGACAGGGTATATAGTAGAAATTAGAAGCATGGAACAACTTGCATTTGAATACAAGACAACTGAGGGCAGTATGATAGATTGTGTAATGAAAACAGTAATGTTAAAGGGAAAGCTGTATTTTTGTAATGCAAACACTAGTAAATGCCACATTAAATTGGATTTAAAGCAAGCTATACAAAGTGTTTCTTTCTCATAATGCATAATTAAATTAGCCAGCTCATTGCCACAGGATATTGTGGATGCCAAACTACAATATGTTTTATGAAGAAAATCAACCAACTTAATAGTATAGAAGTATGTGAAAGGTTATTAAACTTGATAGTTCCAATATGGTCTCCATCTCAGGATAGCCATTAGTTACCGGAAGCTCAAAAGGGTGTAAGAGGAAGTAAAAAAAGCCAGTCTATGTCTTCTTTTTTTTTTTTATGCTTTCCTAAATCCTACTTACAACTGACCTGTGCAGAGTTACAACTTAAGCTGCAGTTGACAGTTGATAAGGGAAGGTGGGTGAAATTCCTAGAATTCCTGTTACAGCAAATGAACACGTGTACATGTCTGTCCCTTCACGTTCAGCTCCAGATGGTCCTCCTCCACTTTATTCTTTGGCCCTTGTACCTGCTGTGAATAACGTTTTTTCTGACGTTGCTCAATGGGATCCTCATACTGTTTCCATGCTTTGTGCCTGTGGAGGTTCGGGGCGAGTTCCTCGTTAATGATCTGGAGAAATGGTGGAGAACAGGGAGTAAAAGAACACGCTATTTACACACAGCTTGTTTTTTTTTCATGACAGTAGTACATTTCTTAGCTATCCAAGAGCAAGAAAGTACTTAATTTGGAAAAAAATATCTGAATAAATTAATTTAATTTTAAAATATTAATGGAATAATGTTTGCAGTGTACTTTAAAAAAAACATAGACTACTGTTTGGGAGGGTTATTTACCTATTAGGAGGGTTTTGCAGTCTACATTTAATTCCTTGTTGTGAGCAGTTTAAAACTACTTTGTGTGTAACTACACAAACTGAAGCTACAGATTGATTGCAATGTAGACATATCCTACGAAAGTATCCAGTAAGTTTCAATTTTGAGAGTTATGAGTCTTACATTTCAAAGATGTGGAGCTCAGTCATTAAAAGGAAAAATCTATACAAAGTTTTAGCTAAGAATGAGAACCTTGCAACGTTTATTTAGAAATCTGAATTTTTATTTGCCTATTTCTCTCTACTAATTATAAACTATGTAATGTGCTTTTAAAAGTAAGAAGGTAAAAATTAGTTCCTGCATCAGTCTTTCTTCCTTTCTGAACTGAGTAACGAGTACTTGTGGATGTTAAATGTAACTTTTTATGTTCACAGAAGCTCAAATCAGATTTCTTAAGGCAAAGTTACGTGTTACACAGGAAGAGCTGGATAGCGTAGTGTCTGAATGTAGGAAAAAGGTAAGAGCTGAGTTTTCTTAGCTGTAGAAATGGAGTGGCTTCCCCTTTAACAAATAATCTCAAGAGAATTCTCTCAATCTTTCATTTTCAAGTATTAAGAACTATGGTTCTATTTTTAAAAAATTTCCTAAGAATTTTGGGTTATATTTCTGTATAAATGTGATCTTGGGCTAAAAGCTTGCGAAATACACTTAATGAAAAAAGACTTTGAGGCAAGAAAGAACCACTGGGAACAAGATGTCCCCAGCTGCAGGGATACTGTGGTGCTGTAGGGATACTGTGGTGCTGCAGAGTGCCCTGGCCATCACTGCTGGGAAGCAGAGCATTACCAGAGCCTGGGAAAAGGGGGGCAGTTACAGCAGCACTGAGATACAGACTTTAGTGTATACAGCAAAGACGAGCAGTGCCCACAGCTGGGTGATGGGAGGAGTGGGATGTTTAGGGCAGAATGAGAAATAAAAACACCTGAGAAATGTAGTGAGGTGCTTTGGGCATCCTTGGTGGGAAAAAGTGTGAAAACAGCTGATCTGTGATCTATTTTAAGAAGTGGAATATTGTAATCAAAATGGAAATTTTGCTCAAGATTACAGTTGATGAGGAGGACTGTATTTGGAATTACATGTTTGTGCAGCTCAGACTGCAGTTGAGGCGTTGTTAAGCTACACTGATATGTTGCTGTTAGAGTGTACTACAAGGGAATTTTATCATCTGCGCTGTTTTACAATATGTTTTCAGGTGATGCTCAAGCATCTCTTGACTTGTAAAACCTGAAACAGTTTGTGTCTGTCTGCCTGAGGGATCACCTCTTTTTCATGTATTTGTGACCAAGCAAGGTTTTTGAACAAACTTTCCATTTTACACAATTAGATTATTCTTAGTTCTGTTTTTTTTAACGTCTGAATGCCTTTTTTCCACCTATTCTCCAGGCCTAAACGTGATTATGACATTCAGAACATATGGCAAATAACCTATATATTTTCCCTCAAGCATTTTAATTTAGAGTTAGGGAGCAGGATTATATTAAATAAGTTTTTTGAGATAGGTACCAGGAGAAAATCTCTAGAAGGGATTAGATTTTGATATTTCATATCTGTGCTTTATTTCAGTTTTATCAATACAGGTGCTTCTTCATTTCAATACTTTTGTGCTGTGAGCAGAAGAAGGTTGTTACATATAGATTTTAAAGACATTTTCTTTTTCAAATCAAATATAATTTTGTCAGTAGCTATTGAACTTCATCATTCCAAGCCAAAAATACTACAAAATTCAGTTACTGTAGCAGATAACAGAGAACAACCTTGTTAACCGTGTACCTATTCTTGTCCTGCTTCCCATAGCACTCTATATGTAAATGTGTCAATTTAAGTAGTAGTTTCTCTGACAGGAAAATACCTTTATTCCATTCAGAAGGTCACAAAACTTTCATATGGGCAAAGCTTTGAGATAGATTCTGGATTTTGTTCCAAATTCACAGGTCCAATTATTATCAGGAAACAGTACATCTGCTAGAAATATAAGAAGTGGGAGTTTCTGAGGTGCATGCGGTTACGTGAAACTTAGGGTAAAGCACATGTATTTCCCAGGTGAGAAACTTGTATTCCTAGAGGCTGAAAGGACAGGAGAGAAAGACTTGTTTTCATAGGAACTCCATTTCTCTATGTGCCTTGACTTCTTTTTCTTAAAGAAATTAAGAGCTTAATGTATCTGAAATCACCTATATTAACGTTCACTCATGATGTTTAAAAGGTTATAGAAGAAAAATGCCTTGAAATTGTAATGCTTAATGTGAGTTGTAATTGCCAGTAGGTCATAAAGCTAATACAGGATTCACTTGATGTTAAGAGAATGCTGGATTTGAATACTTGATGTATCCCGGATCATTAGAGCTTGCTTTTAAGTCCAAAGCAGATAATCTCCTAAAACATAATGGATTGATTTGGCAGTAATTATATTCTCTTTTTTTTTCCCCCAGATTTTTTCCTAATGTGTGCATTTAGCTATTCTCACAAAAATGGCACAAAGTATCTGTGAGAAATCAAATGTTTTACATACTGCTACAAGACAGTTCTAGAGTAAAAGACTGCAGAAAATTAAATGAGAAAAGGGTTACTGTTTTGTGAAGTACTGTCCTGGCAAATTGGTGTTTTGTTTTCTTAGTGGTTTTCTTTCTTAAAATTGTTGTGAAATCCATCATGAAGGACCCACACATTTAGAAATGTTTTTTAATTTTTAAAAATTGTTATATTGATACCTAGAGTATGTGTATTTTTACTGCCTTTTATTTACAAATCATTACTATCACATTACTCTGCCCCTTCCTTGCAATAATTTAGCAGGGTTTTTTTGCTAATTACCATCCAACAGGATGATGAAAATCAGAATTTAAAATCTCGGCTTAAAGATATGGAAGAAGAAAATACCAAACTGCAACGAACCATCAGTATGCAACGTTCTCAGACTGAAAAGTACAAAGTGTTGTCACAAGAAGCAAACAAAAAAAGTGAAGAGTTACAACAAGAGGTCATTGTGCTAGAAAAGGTATTGCAAGTATTAGTCTTATTTATCTCACAAAAGGGAAAAAGTGCATGCAAATCACCATTTGTATTTTTTAATGATCTATTCACCTTTTTAAAGGAAGAAATAATGTATTTTGCTAATGGCTTTTCTTCTGGTTCTGCAATCATATATTTCTGCATTTTAAAGTTAAGATCTTGTAAAAAAGGCCTGCAATAGACAAAACAACCTTTTCAGAAACTGCTGTCAAATTCACAAAAGAATCTTGAAAAATTTCTGGGTTTAGTTAGAATTGTTAAAAATTACTTCCGGTTACAGGAGTTTTACTGAAAACTATAAAATCTGGTGAACATTTCATAAAAAAAGGGACCTGCAGCTTGTATGAGTATTTTCTGGAGGCAGAGGAAAGGATGTGTCTTTGTTTTTGAAAACGGACTGTTTGAAAACCAGCCACTTCAATTCGGAAGAATCAAAATCAACGTGGCTCCTGCTGCAGCCACACAGGCAAAATCCTGCACAGGCCTCATTGTAGCAGATGGCCTGCACACACAGCTTTGTTTGTTTGGAACTTAATCTAAGAGCAGCATGTGTTTTTCTTTAATTACTCACAGCTAGAAAGGGTTGACTTCAAAATCATCTAATACTGCTGTGTAATACATGTCATATAACCAGGAGAATGTTTCACTTAAAGATTTGGGGAAAACAGAACGCAACTCAGCTCATTGTACTTCCATTAAATTGTCTTACGCATCTGTATAGGCATGCTTTCTTCTTAAAAGTATGTAGTTCTGGCATTTTAAAACAAAAATGTTCTAAGTTTGTGTGTTCTTTTTGTGCAGATACTTGGAGGTTTTAAGTTCCCTTAAACATGTACCCTGATTGTTCATTCTGTCAGGAAAAATATTCAGAGCAATAACCATACTACCCATTGGCTCAGAGTAAGCAGGACTAAGAGACTTAGAAAGTCATTTAGTCCCTTCTCTGAAACCAAGACAGGGTAGATTATATCCAAACCATCCTGGACATAAGTTTAACCTGTACTTAAAGCCTTCTGTGATGGCAATTTCCATAATTTCCTTAGACATTCTGTGCTGGTTCTTGTACACAGTCACAGAAAGTTTTATCTCAGAATTTAGATGTCTGTTGTGATTAAAAGTTTATTCACTTCTACTCTACAGCTACCATATCCAAAATATGGTCACTTGCCTCACTTGTCTTTGCTCTGCATCTACTGTCCTCAGCTGCTTGCATTATTCCTAACAGGTTGAGTTTTCTAGAATTTCTCAAGGTTACTGATCAGACGTGATCGTGACAAATAGTGGTAGTTCTTTACAATACTGAGAAGGCAAAAAAGGCAGGTAAATGTAATGAATGGTTCTATGCTAATTCAGAAGTTATTTTATGTATTTTTGCCGATACAAGAAATTATCTAAGTGCCAAAAAACGTGCATTTTAAAATAATTTTGCAGTAATTGCATAGATGTCCTATGGACTTAGAATTCTACAAACTGTTTTATTCCTCAGGTATGAAGTATTCTTCAATGCCAGATAATTAATATAGTTGTAGATTAATTCTAGATACATATTTAGAATTTGCACTGCTGTGCCAACAAACTTAATACTTTTAGTCTAGAAAAATAGTTACTCCCCTCAGCTATCTTCAGTAGGCTGTTTTAACATTTTGGTGGTAATTGCATGTAGTAATCTCTGGAGGAAAGAGATAAAAGGAACAGGTGAGAAGAAGCAGCTGAGAATACATCCTTCCAAACTCTGCCACAGGGTGGACATACTGACACTTTTTTCTCTCTTTCTCACTGAGCATATGAAGGTTTTCAGGCAATCCTGTGCTCTGACATGGTCAGAACCACAATTGTTCTAAGAACAGTTTAGAACAAAGATGAGAAAGACCCCTTGTCAAGATTTCAAAGGAGAAGGGGATGTTTTAACAGGAGAATTAATGGTCTTTGAGGCAGATCCTATCTGCAGGCCAAAGAAGTCCACAGACTTCTCACCCCTTCTCACAAGGGTGAGACCTGCTGTAAATGTGTTGTCTGTATGAGATTCATTAAAATGCCATTATTCACTATTATTTGTTTGGGTTTTTTTTATCCTTTGCTTCTTAAATAGGAATTGGAGAATCTAAAGCGTGTACAAAAGCAGGCCACAGCCAGTCAGAGCGCGATAGAGGTTCGCTTAAACAGGGCCCTGGAAGAAGCAGAACGGCATAAAGTGGAGCTGAATAAACTGAAGCAGAGTACCAAGGTAGGGTGGCTTTGGAAAACTCAGCAATGCTAGAATGAGACAAAAGGCTTCATCAGTTTGGAGGTGGGATGTGTCTTACAGACAGCCCCAAATTTAACTTAGAGCAAGTCACCAAAGAGCTTGGTAAGTTATCTTGGATGACACTACTGCAACTTAGGCAGGAGGAAGAAACATACAGAATGAAGCCTTCCTGATTTCCCCCCCTTTTGTGAAAATCAGATGTGTTAAGAAAAAGGGAGAAGTACACATATACCCCCAATACATACACATATATTAGGCATACATGGCAAACCCTGAGGTTTTATTTTCCTTTTTTTAAGTTTTGATGTGGGAATATTCTGCTTGATCCCATTTCTTTTCAGAAACATCATTCCTGGCTACTGTTTGTCATTTTGTTATGTAATGCCAAGTTTCATTGGTTAAAGCACCACTTCCGTAAATAACACATTTCTCCTTTTCTTCCTATGGTAGGATGTAGCTAACCAAGAACTCAAAACAATTGAAGAATTAAAAATGGAAAACAAAAAACTGCAGAAACAAAAAGGAGAGCTAATAACCGGTTTTAAAAAGCAGTTAAAGTTAATTGATATTTTAAAGAGACAAAAGGTAAGAACCCATATACTGTTATATTTCAGTGAACATCCTCTAGCTAAACGTGTCTGTTGTTGAGTGAGGGCATCACGTAAGTCAGAGCCCCAAGACTGGGAGGTCTCAATGCAGCAGCCTCACTTTTATTAGCGCATATTGCTAACATTTTGCTTTATAGCAAAACCTGGTCTTCTTTTGAATGGACTCCATTCCTAACTTCAAGCACAGCTTGTCAACAGTGAAGGGTTGCTACTGACAAGCTTTAGGACCAAGAGTATTTATTTCTTCAAGAACAAATACTGTTCAAGTACTAACAGCAACTCCATTTGGTGCTGAGTCAGTAGAGTCCATTTTAGCACGTGAAAGATTTTTTTGGTTCTTCCCCCCCAGTACATTTGTTGTCTCAGGAGCTGTAACAGCGTGTCCTCTCAGGAGTTAACATTTGAGAACTAACTTCCTCCTGGATTCTCAAAGCATGTCCTTCTCTATTAACATGGTGTCTTTTTATTCATATTCTGAGGTTCTCTATGCGTGTACAATTCTGCCCAGGTACAGATCCCCTCCTGTGTCAGACAAAAACAAGAAAAAAAGAGAAAGTACTTGTGCTAGGTGTGAATTTACCAGATTGAAGGAGGGGAGTTGATCTGCATCTTTTTCTGGAATATCACAAATACTTTGAATCATGCACAATATAGGAGCCCCTACACGGCTGCGGCGGTGTTCACATCCACACCGCAACTGCAGCTAAACTTATTTTGAAAATCATTTGAATCAACATTCTTTTTAAAAAAGGGAGGGAAAGAACTACTGCCTTTCTGCTTCTTTAGCAGCTGAAGGCACAACTGAGTACGGGATAGGTAAATACTTGCTGGCAATTCATGCCAAACAATGAGTCACACGACTTTCCTAGAAGCGTGTAAAAGCGGATTAATACTTCTGATAAAACATAGCTAGGAATGTATTTATCACATTTGATAAAGCTGTACTGGTGTCCCAAAAACGAAGCACTTGGAAAGAGAAACTTTAGATGCTGCAGAGTGGGTAAATACCTTACATTTCTCAAAGTAGTTTTTGGGCATAGACCTGTCAAATAAGTTTTGATGGTACAAATTGAACAAACCTGTGAGTTTACATGGAAGCAAATGAAAGTGAGAGGATTGTATTCTGAGAAATTTTGCCCAAATCAAACAATTTTCCATTTACTGCTGTATTTAGTTCTTACTGTTCCATCACACCTTTCACTTACCAAATGCTTGGGACTGCATGCTAGCAGCGTTTGTGTCAGTTTTCCTTCTGAGGCTGCACGAGACACACAGACAGAGCTGTGGCTTCACAAGTTGTCTAGGTAGGACCTTAGCGTCACACAGCGGTTCACCTCTAACGGCTTTCTCTGCTGACACTGACATCATTCATTTTGGGATGGCGTTAACGTGCTTTTTGTGCTCTCAAACCACAGCTGTGAGAGAGCTAAAGCAAGCAGCGCAGGGTGACAAGTTGAGCAGAAGCACATTAGAAGGGCTGGCCTTTGAGATAAGAAAACAGAACATTTGATTTGCCCTTTGCCCTGCAGCGATCACCAGACATTTTGTAAACACTCTTGAAGCTGTTGAGCCCCCTGAGAGGAAGCACAGTTTTCTATGAAGTGGCAACTTCACCTAACAAAATACACAGTTATCCTAAGAACTGGGAATTGCAATATGGAAATGCATTCTTGAATATGGAATACCTCTCTAACAAAGGACAAAGGAGGAGCAGTAGGTGGAGAGAGGAACCGGAGCTGCTCATGCATTTCCGGTGGAAGACAACTTTTCTAGCAGTAACGTGATGTTAGAAGAGATCTTGGGGGTTCATCCAAGAAACAGTTCCAGTGTAACCTTTGGCCAGCTATGCTAGCTCTTCAAGGTATTTTGAGAATGAAAAAAATACAGCATTCACTCAAAATATACTCCATACATGAGGTTCTTTATTATCCTCTGGAACAGGAATTCACTGGCATGAGTGTCAAAGAGCAGTAGTTCTGTTTGGCTGTGGGCCAAAACCAGAGTCTCAGATAAACGTCACAAAACTTCACTGAATGTATTTTAGACTGTATCAGAATGGCAGATAGTAGAGGAAGCCACTTACCTTTTCTCATAAAAACCGTTATTTACTCACAGAAGGATGCTGCTAGTTCTTTCAGGAAAGACCAGGAAGAAGGTGAAAGAGCCCTGTGCTAACTCTGCCTGTTGTAGCTTTGGGCAGAAGGCCCAGGGGAGAGGCAGCTAAAGCTCACACGTGCTCAGATGTTTGTAATCAGGCTGCTTCACACAAGCCTTTTGTTGAATGAATGAGGAAAACCTCATTTGTGTAGTATTTGTGTGGCAGATTGAGATGCCCGTGGCAGGTACAGCTAGTCTGAAGGTGAAATGCTGATATGCTTTCCCCTCAAGAACGACAGAGGAGAAAAATCCCCCAAAGGTATTTAATATCAGTAGCAGGATGAGTGGCAGCTGGCAGCAAGTAGTTGCTGCTGTTCAGTGGGCCTCTTCAACCATTCTTTGCTTGTCTTGGGAGAGATAATTTAATAGAAAATCTTAGTTTTAAAAGGTATTTAAGGGAAGTCTGAGCTTTACAGAGCTGGAGGGTGTTTCTGTGGGACCACAACAGGTTTTGTTGTCCTTCTGAACTAGCAATACATCTAGATACAAAAAACCCACAACAGATTTATTGTAGAAATGAATTGTTTCCTGTTCTTCAAACCATAACCACTTTATTAGAATTTGCAGTAAAAACTGCTTAGCTGGGACATGTTCCTTGCCACTTTGAATGATGACAGGTAAAGAGCTCATACCCCGGTGTGGGGACGAGGACGTGTGGCACTGCTGTGACCTCTGCTGGAACATCAGCTGAAGCCCAGGGAGGTTTCAGGGCTTTCTGGTGGCTGCGCCTTTTTGCTGGGTAGTTTTCTGCAAATACACCAACCATTTAGTACTTGTTTTCTCATCAAACCTCCATGACACCGATGACACTTTCCCAAGCAACTGCATTATTTGAACGGAAAAATAGCCTGTTAAAACATGATAAAATGTTAGGTTTGTTCCTTTCAGTGTTCCATTCAAAGTCACGTGCTATATCCTGTGTAGTGGAAATTCAGATTAGCGTATGATTTATAGACATACACCTATGTACACGTGTGTGTGGGTGTCTGTATCTGTGCCATAATGGACTGTGTGTTTGTGGTGTGACACACAGCAACACCCCTAGCAGGTATTTCCCGTTAAGGTGTAGTGCAGTTACTCTTTGTTTTATGCCAATTGTTATTTTTTAACAGTGTTATACTATTTTGCTAAAATCCTCATTTAACATCAAATCACACATATTAGAGGTGCTAGCACACTGAATCTTAATGATGTATTTGATTTATAATAGCTTTAAAGTTAAGCTGTGTATTGATCAGCTTGAAAGGATGTTTTCTTACACCCGTTCTTTAGAGGTGACAAGAGCTGTCAGATTTTCAGTCATTTCCCTGCCTCATTAAAACCGAGACATTTTTGAAGCAATATGAAGAACTAAGAAAAGCTACTGGTCCTCTTGTACTAGAGCTGAAGTTGCAATGTTTAGCATAAATTTCTCACGTTATCTCTACACTATAAATTTTTGCAGAAACATATAAATAGTGGCTTCAGCTTAAACAGGTGAACATCCATCAAAACCGTAGTACGAAAAACCAGAATGATAGATTGGAAGCCCTTCTCAGCCATCCCAATTACATGGGATTTTGCATTGCTCATTCATGATATTTTACCTTCTGCTCCTAATTTTTTTCTTTTTGTCTTTTTTAAGATGCACATTGAGGCTGCTAAGATGCTTTCTTTTACTGAAGAGGAGTTCATGAAAGCTCTTGAGTGGGGAAATTATTGATTCCATAAAAAGACAACTTCTGTTAGAAATACAAGTCAGATGGTACATTATTTTGGTAGTGTATATGAATGCTTGTTAAGAATAATAGTTGATAACCATATAGCCCAGTGAATTGATTTTGTTGATTTTGCTTGTGTTTGAAGTGTTTAACTTTTAGAAGCCCAATAGCTTATGTTGTGGTACCGTATGAAATACAAATCTCTCCTGAAGTTTCAGGCCAGCTGTCCCCTCTGTAATGAGTGGTGAAACACACACTGTGCAAGGAATATTCCAAGTGAACTTTGGTATCAGTTTGCTCTGTTTTAGCATTTTACACTATACCTTATCTAAAGTAATATTCAGTCCAAAGAAGTCAAGGTTTAGTCTCAGAAAATTCCTTGTTGCAACAGAAATAAATTAAGTAGTGATTCAGTTGAGAAGAAAATGTCATGTCCTTTTTAACATGTGGTTGGAAAATTTACCTTCTCCGTCCTGTGTAAGAGATCTCCCCTCAAGGGTAGCTGGGCTGTCAAAAGCGTACAGGAGACTTGCCCCTCACTACCCAGCATAGGCTTCACAGTCAGGTACAGCTCTGTGGTTTAACATCACTACTTCATTTAGTCAAGGGGAAAATATTAAATCTTTCCCTGGCCACCAGCTCCTGCTTTAGGATACAGTCAGGAGGGAGGGCTCCGTATTTGCAGGTGCCCTACAAGCATTACATCCTTAAAGATTTCATTATGTCATCATTATAATCAAGAAGCAGGTGAGAGTTGGAGAGTAGATGAGCAGAGCTCTAATGATCAGGAGCAATAAAAGCCTGTGCTGGTTGTGTGACCCTCTGTCAAACCTCAGCTCTTTTGATGGATTCCTCCCTCAGAGTAATTGCATAGGAACAAGGCACATAAATAGTAAGTTTATACATTGAAAGCAAGGGATAAAAAGGCGAGCAGAACGTACACTTAAATAAAACTAGCTGCTTCTCAGTTTAGAACTCCAGTCTTAAAATGGAGATGGTTTATGATCTTAAAAAGGTGTCCCTCCCTGTTAACAGCAAATGAAAATTGTTATTAGAAACCAGATGACACCTAGTGGCAAACCAGGAGGTGAGACAGGGGACACTTCATCTCTCTTCTGAAAGTGGATTTCCTGTTCTCTTCTGGTAAGCCAGCCGGAATTCCTCTCCGAGCATGTTAACATCGTTTTCGTCTTTGATAATGCCCTGTGATACGGGGAAAGAAACACACATCAGAAGGTAAGACAAAGTAGAGTGAATGCTACGGAGCTCTGAAATTTTCTATGGAAGTGAATGCAAGAGCTTGTATCCATGGTGCTGGCTAAAACAAGCAGCCCTGAAAACTCTCACAAATCTTCATCGGGGGAGTTTCAAATCGGTGCTTTTGTTCTTCAAGCGGATGATGAGACCCCCATAAAGACTCCAACATGAGCACTATACAAAAGACAGTATTTATCTGCTTTCTCTTTCTAATCAGAGTGATTAGAGTCACAGCACAGGTGCAGGTTCAGTGAAAATCGAGCAACTACACTGAAAAGAGGCACTGGGTGGGCAGGGCTCTGGCTCCACCTTCGCTTGTGCCGAAATGAACCCACATCAAGAAATGGATGGAAATCAGCTGATACTGAACAACTTAACCAGGAGTGGTGTTTGGGGGAAGAGAAACAGGGGAACCCAGAAATCTAAATCTCTAACTGCTTCCAAATTAATTTTAGGGCTAAAAATGTGTATGACCCACAGAATGTAACTTACAGCATTTAGAAAGAAAAAACAAAACCACCAAAACTACAAAGTGCATTTATCTTGGAGACTTTAGAATTAAGTAGCATGTTTCTATTTAACCATTTTGAATGAAGTAACATGATGTCAGACCTGTCAGCCTGACCTCAGTGCCTGGGAAGGTCACAAACAGATCACCCTGAGTGCCATTATGCAGCACATGAAGGATGCCCAGGTGGTCAGGCCCAGCCAGCACGGGTTCATGAGGGGCAGGTCCTGCTTAACAAACCTGATCTCCTTCTATGACAAAGTGACCTGCTTGGTGCATGAGGGAAAGGCTGTGGATGTTGTTTACTTGGACTTTAGTAAGGCCTTTGATACATTCTCCCACAGTATCCTCCTGGAGAAACTGGCTGCCCATGGCTTGAATGGGAGCACTCTCTGCAGGGTTAAAAACTGGCTGGAGGATGGGCCCCAAGAGTGGTCTTGAATGGAGTTAAATCCAGATGGCGGCTGGTCACGAGCGNTGTTGGTAGACAGCTGGTTGAACACGAGCCAGCAGTGTGCCCAGGTGGCCAAGAAGGCCAAGACCATCCTGGCCTGTTACCAGGAACAGTGTGGTGAGTAGGACTCAGGAGATGATCATACTCGGCACTGGCAAGGCCCCATCTTGAGTACCGTGTCCAGTTTTGGGGCCCTTACCACAAAAAAAGACACTGAGGTGCTGGAGCGGGTCCAGAGAAGGGCAACGAAGCTGGTGAGGGGTCTGAAGAGTAAGCCTTATGAGGAGAGGCTGAGGGAGCTGGGGTTATTCAGCCTAGAGAAGAGGAGGCTGAGGAGAGACCTTCTCGCTCTCTACAACTACTTGAAAGGAGGTGGTAGGGAGGTGGGGGTCAGTCTCTTCTCCCAAGTCACAGGTGACAGGACAAGAGGAAATGGCCTCAAGTTGTGCCAGGGGAGGTTCAGATTGGGTATCAGGAAAGATTTTTACACTGAAAGGGTTATTAAGCGTTGGGATGGGCTGCCCAGGGAAGTGGTTGAGGCACCATCCCTGGAGGGATTCAAAAGCTGGGTTGACCCAGTGCTTGGTGATGTGGTTTAGTGATGGGTTGTTGTTTTTTATCCGAGTTAGGTTGATGGTTGGACTGGATGATCTTAAAGGTCCCTTCCAATCTTAACAATACTATGCTTCTATGTATGGCCCACACAAGTGAGACACAGAGTAAAGAAAAAAGCAGAGCATCGATACCATGGACCAGGTGTGAGCCTTGGGCACTCTGAAATAGCCCAGACTTCCTACAAGAGTAACGTCAAACCAGAAAACTGTATCACAATATTGCCAATTTGTGTTATCCTTTAATTAAACATTAAAAATAACTCACACTCCAAATTTTACAAATTCATGCACCAAATTAGCCTATTAATATTTGAATAAAAATTATACCCTGGTACATTTACAATGTTTTCCAGTATTGCAGAAAAGAATTTCTTTAAACAGTTGGATAATTCCCTCCCTGCTGTAAATGTATTTCTACATCCCCAGAGCAGCTCTGTTCATTTGTGTGCCATCAGGTTAGCTTTCTGATTACAAAGTGTAATACAAAATAAATTGTTGTTTATTCCTATTACAATAATCTCTTCCATCTTTTTAACTTTTAAAAACACCAGAATGAGCCGAGTAAGCTTGAAAAGCTTGTGTAAGTGCTGCACTTTATTGCACTGCAACAGAGACGGGGCCTTGTTCCCATGGTAACAGAAGACTTAAAAGGCAGCCAACACTGTAACAAATTGCTCCCAAAACTCTAACTCAGAAATTTGGTGGAAACAGGATTTAAGATCTGGAGGAGCCCTTTCTAGCCAGACAAACCCTGCTTTAGAACTGACATTCCATATCCCCAAAAACTGGATGTGCAAAGGGCCGTGGAAGCTTTCAGCAAGCTCTGTACTTACATCAATACACGGGTACTGCTGAAGAGCCCAAAGCCCCTCATACAAAAAGAGTCTTTTTGTGAATTGCTTCCCAATTCAAAAAGAAAAAGAAATTAAAGAAAAAAGGAGGTGGTGAGCACAGGAGAGCTGACACAATAAGGGCAGCCGCTGACTCCAGGAATTTACACAGTTCTGCAAATTCACCTTAAATTACCCAAGAGAAAACTGCTTTACAGAACAAACATTTAAAGCATTAAAAATACAATTTACTTACTCGAGGAAGATAACCCAATAATTTTGACGCATGCTCTTTCAGGAGTTTCTGTCTCTCTTCTTCAACAATTGCAAGGATGTTTTCTTGCCTTTTCTCCTCCAACCGTCTTTCTTCAAGTTCACGCTCCTACAAGAAACAAGTTTTTGTAACTTCAGCTTCAGCTCTGGGAACATTTGTTCCCACCAATATCCACCATAGTACAAAGAGTATGTTTTTTTAGTGGAGTAGATTCTGAACTTCCACTTACTAACTCCTGGTGACAGGAAGTTCATTTGAAAAGGATTGAAAAGCGTATGTAAAAAACCACAATGTGCTGTTTGGGAACAAGAAAACAAATCTCAGACAAAAGACTGAATGACAAGACAGGGGATGAGTCTGCCAGGCAGGTGTCCAGTCTCCTATTAGAAGCCCTTTTAAAGGTGGTTAACTGAAGTTCCGGTTCCTTCTTGGCTCTCAGACAAGTCAGTCTGTTCCTGCCCTACTGTTCTAACCCAGGGAAAGGAGAAACAGGCACATATTCTCATGCTGATGACTAGAAATCACAATTCACGTTACACACGGGATTTGTACCCTATGAACAGGTTAAAAACCTGCAGTATAGGATTCCATGACCTGTTTTCAGTTTACGCTTTTGCTTCCTCAGACGATAATTGGAGAGACTTAATCTAAAATCAAGGCTGGGACTTTCCCTTCTCAGACATCACCATCATCAGTGCTGGTGCTCGGGGGACACTGAGCTGGACAAGAGTTGTGTCCCTGACCCCATGGTTCTTGAAGAGAGATTTACAGAGCACGTCAGGTAGACAGGGGTCTGGGGATGGTGCTGACTCCTACCTCCCGAGCTACAAAACAAACTGACTCTAAAAGGACTTGTTTTTTTTCTTGTCAGCAAACCAGAACAAAGGCCTGCTTCCCCCCTACACATTTCCCTGCAATTCCTCTACTAACAGTAACCTTGTCACTTAGGACAGCAGAACCATCCCCATATTGAAACACCTTGGCTCAAACCAAAGGCAAAAGTGAGATCTCTTACTTTATCTTCAATAAGCTGTTTGTGACGGTCTTCAATAAGTTTTTCCACAGCCCTTCTGTGTTCAAGCTGTTTCATTCTTCGTTTCTGAGCATTCAACTGCTCAATGCGATCATCCTCTGCCAACTTGGCCAACATCTGTTGCCTGAAGACTTCTTCCTCTTCTCGCATGGCTTGTTGCAGTATCTTCTTTAAAGCAAGTTGCTCTTCATATGTTTGCCTTAAGTCTAAGCGTTGCCTTATTCTCTTTTCAATTTCTGCCTAGAAAGGAAATTCAATAAAATGCTCTATCACTGAACACACTTTGGAAAATTTAGATCATCAGCAGCCAATTGGAATCAATTTACTGTAGCTATCACCTTCCAGCATAAAGAACTGGAGCAATTGCTCCACATCTGACAGTGCTCTCTGGTATTAAGCCATTTGGCAAATCTCTCAAGATTCTTAAAATTAAGTCCAAACCAAAAGGTTACTTTTTTTTTTCTCCCACTAGCAAATAAGGGAATCAACAAGACAGTGCTCCTGAGCAACTCTCTAAAAATAACAGTATTATGTATCTCAGCCGCTGTTACATTTTGTTTGTCATCCATAGCAAGAAAAGCCGGAATGTGGGAGGGAACAGGGAGAACCAAATGGACAAGCAAAAAGCAAGCAGTTAATTAACCTACTTAAACCTGAACTTGAGAGGTACTGGGCCTGTCCTTCACAAGATAAATGAAGATATAAATAGGACAATAAGGGTATTTAAAACCTTCAGTTGTCTTCCTGGTTGAAATTAAAGCATAAATACACTAGAGACAGCAAAGGAAATTGAAAGGACAGGCTTTTCCCTCCAAAAACTAAGTTTATATATAAACTGCTTGTCTAAGAACACTTAGGAAATAGTGTCGGAAATAGACACTTTGTGCCAGAACAGGATTGAAAACAATTCAAATTCATTTAATACACTTAAATCCATGTCAGAATTAAGCTTTTTGCTTTGAGACAGCTCACAGACCAGAATGGGCCTCAGAAGTCTCTCAAAGACATCCCAGAGTCACAAAGAACTCGGCAGACTTCACCATCCGTCATGTGAAAAAAACCCATCCAACCCCATCCAGGAACAACCCTCTCGGTGCCAGCACTGTGAGAGGAAAAGGAGGGGGAACAGGAGTTAATCGGCCTCTGAAGAGCGTCCTCGGATACAGAAGGGAAGAAGGAATTGCATGTGGGATATACTCTCACCAACTCTTCTTTCAGCACCACAACTTCGGTGACAACTTCCAAACACCGAAGGAGCGCTGCTCCGTCACAAAGACATCAGGAGAAGCGAAAGCACAGAGGAAGACTATAGAAAATGCTGCCCCTTGCATTTCCTTTATGGCTTCTTGTCTAGATCAGTGATCCAAAATGGTTTCATTTTCTTATCTGGTCTGTTTAAATGATGTTAGTTTACCCACAGTGCTCCATAAACAACATGTTTTCCAGCATATACACTATACACTTTTATTTTGTAAAAGTTTCATACAGACGAGCTCCACTAACCTGCAGGAATTAAGGGACAGTTGCAATGCTCCTCACCACTTGCATTTTCCCTTAACGGCTCATGCACAGCTCCATGTTAACAGACAACAGATGAAAAAATTGGTGTCTGACAAGAACCAGAATTCCCTGATACGGATCTGCAGAAGTGAAATATTCCACCAGCCGAAGGTGCCACTTCAACTACTGGCCACCACTTACCATCTCCTTCTTCCTTTCTGTCTCCTCTTGCTCTTCCAGATAGAGCTCCTGGCGGATTTGTTCCAGTTCTTCACGCTTCTGCTTTTCTCTTTCCAGATTTTGGGCAATCTGTTACAAGTAAGGAAAGATTTCTAAACGAACGACAAGAACATACAGTAGTTTTTTCTACAATTTTCATTTTTGATACCATGCTTTGAAGTCTTTGTTTTTTCTCCTCAGTGTCTCGAATTTTAGCCATCCAGTCTTCTTGTCTTTGTCGCTGAATGTTGGCAAACTCTATAATTTTCCTATTTTCTTCTTCCATCTCTTCCTGTTTCCTTCTTCTCCAGTTGGCTTGTTCTTTTTTAAATTCCTCAATATATGTCTGGGTTGCTCTTATTTTATCTAACTTCAGTTGTCTTTCCCTGTAGAAGACAGAAAAAACCCCCGTTTAAGTAGTTATTTAACATATGCAGGGTAACATTAGACAGACTATATGCTCACCATTAACAATATATTCCAGAGACTAAGACGTAAATGGCTTTCCTTGCCCATTCAGTTAGAAAATAGTTGTCTAAACTGAAAATACGCATTAAGGAATCGTGTCCAAAAGGGAATCTCACATTCAACACCTTTCCTCAGGAGGGCAGACAGCACACAGAGGTACTCGCTGCTACTCCACTTAATACATGCTCTATTGAAATGGAAAGGAGAAGGAAGCGCAGTAGCCCAATAGCACCAGGATCTCCTAAACATTTTATTTCTATTAAACTCTCCCCCCCTGCCACTCCCACGCTGTCCTCAAAACCTCCTTTCATATCCCAGGCCATCAAAAAGGCAGACAACACTTCCCACACAGAGGCAGGGACACGAGGTGATACAGGAATCTGTGAAAGGGGGGCACTTCCAGCACTGTGGGCCCAATGCCAGTGCTCCCTCAAATCAGCTGGATTTCATACTTGTGGAGCAAGGACACGAGACTGACTGGAAGGACAAGAACATTCTGACACTTAAGCAGCAAAACCCACGTAAGTCAGTCTCTTGTTAGTAAAACGTGAGCAAGGAAATTAAAATGGGCCTTAGTCTATGAAGTAAATGCATACAAATTCGTTTTGTATACAGAATTATGAGAGATGTTTTAAAGTAATAAATAATAAAAATCAAAAGTAACTAACATTTGGTCTTCTTCATAGATCTTTCTTACGATTTCATCAATCAAGAGTTTCTCACTTAGAAACTCTTTGTAAGCTTCCTGCTTCTTCCTCTCTTGCTCCACAAGCTGTTTCTCCAGTTCTTGCTGATACATTTTTTTCTCCTCATTTCGCCTCAGTTCTGCAGAACTTTCTTCTTTAATTGCCCTTTCATACTCTTCCTTCATCTTTTGGGCTATTTCAGCCTCACGTTTCTATAGGGGGGGAAAAGGCAACACAAGATTTCTTTTTATGCAACTTGCAGTGAAAAAATAGACAGTGCAAAAAAAAATATATCCTGCATTACAGAAACTGAATGTTTTCCACCTCTGTCTATAAGCATAGCTCCTTAACGTGCTTAATGGCTTAATTCAGTAGGCAGAACCCTTGAAGAGAACCTGCAGTATCAGAACAACTTGAGGAGAACTGACACCACCGAAAGGAAGCTCTGTATGGAATGCAGACACAGCAGGGCTGTCCGCAGAAGCCAAACCAGCTCATGGGGGCTAATGATGGGAAAGTGGTTTAACGATGTACAACATCCTCAATAAACATGTTCTCTTTACAGCAATTTGCGGAAACTGAATTTTGTATAAAACATTAACACAATCAGAATCATCTGCCTGATCACCAATATTAGTCTATACACAAACAAAAGTTCACAATCCTTCCTAATAATAGTAAAAATGCTTTCAGCAGCCTGCTTCTGAGGTGAGGAATCACCACAATACGTACAAAGCTTATCATAGTTTTAAGTTGGATAGCCATTACAAAAACAGTAAAATAAAAACAATATCCAATCATACAGCTAAATTCACTACCACTTTGATTGCAATGGCAAAGTAAGCCTTTTGATTATTACCAGCTCATTAGTTCTTCATATCACAAAACTTATTTCCAATCAACACTGAATGCCTAAGGCTAACAAAGCCAGCTAGATAAAAAAGCCAGCTTCAGAGGGAAAATTTTCAGTACAATCCACACAGACTTAGAGCACTGTGGTGCTGGTACACTGTGAAGCTAATTACCATTTTCTCATACTGTATAGCTTCTTTTTCAGCAATCTGTGCAGCTCGCTCCTTATTCATATAAGCAGATTTTAGCTTTTTTTCCAACTCTCGAAGCTCAAGACTGGGGAAAAAAAAAAAAAAAGAAATTTATCCTATTACAAGGAAGTAAGTACCTATGGGAAAAATGGATAGTTCCATCAGTATTGAAACAGAATTTAAAAACTAATGACACCCCCCCACACACGCACAATTTTTAGATAAAAATCATTGCTCTATAAAAGCATAGAAAAAGAAAATCTGTTTTAAAACAAGAGTTACCTATATTTGTATAGCTGCTACCAACCGCTTTGCACGCTTTAGCTATATAAACACGGGCACACATATATACACTCGTGAAGCGTTACCTGTTCTCTCTCACTTGTTGCCTCATCTTCTCATCTTTCAGCCTCTCGTGGTTCAGCCTGGCCAGCTCTGCCGCCAGCCCCTTATCCCGCTCCAGCTGCAGCGCTCTGCACCTTTTCCTCTCTTCTTCCTGTTCAGAGCCAACCCTTTCCCGCACCGCACTCGGACGCGGGCAAACTCCAAGTTCGCGTTTTTAAAGGAGAAAGCTTTGGAAAGGTGAAGCCCGGCGGGGCCGTCTACCCTCCCCTCCGTCGGGCCCCTGCCCGCACAACCCCGCTGCCCTTACCCGCAGCACGGCCTCCTCCAGCCGCCGCTCCCGCTCCAGCGCGGCCAGCAGCCGCCCGGCCCGCAGCCGCCCGCCGCGCTCCTCCACCGCCTCCACCAGGTCCGCGGACGCCTGCGGGGACAGGAGAGAGGCGCTGCCGCCGGGGCCCGCCCGATCCCCGCCCTGGGACCCAGCTCGTCCCGGCCCCATGCCCCTGCTTCCCTCCTCACCATGCCGGAACCGCGGCGCCTCGCTGCCATGGTAACGAGCGGGGAAGCCAGGCGGAAAGGCAGGGGGAAACCGTGTTTAACTTCCAGGGGAACACGCCACTCTGATTGGTCGACAGGGCCCCATGATGCCATGCATTTCGCCTACGTCACTGGAGCGGGTAAACGCCATTTTGCAGGAAAAGGCGTTTTGTCTGGGGCTGGCGCAGCCACCGAGCTGTAACCGCGGGGCTGGGACAGACGTAATCACCAAAAATAGCTTAAAAAAAAAGAGCACCTGTTGGGTTATTGCATTAAGTTACTGCACTTGACCCAGCTACAATCACAAAACCCGAGTGGCAGCATTTAATGAAGAATTTCTCTCTTTCCTTTGACTCCGGAGGTGGGCGGGGTTTCAGTCACGGGAGAAGCCGAAAGGCGCGACACCGACTGTGACAACACTGGCCATGGCACGGCATCATGTCCCCTGGCGGTGGCCTTTCCCAACTCAGCCCGCCTGGGCAAAGGGAATCCCAGCACATGGTTTCCCCGGAGTTTGGGATGGCGCAGGGGGCCACGGCTGTTGCATCCAGCTCCCGAGACCCAACCCACCCACTTTCACCACTTTTCTCACTTTTATTTTCGTTTCTACATAGTTAATGTGAAAGTAAAAGCATTTAAGCTTATTTAAAGTGGTGTTTAAAATTTGTTAATCTCACCTACTTTATAAAACTAATTAAAATGAAGAAAGCTTAAGAACACCTCTCAGAATTAGATGCACGTTTCTATTGGTATGGTGTTAGACATGTGTGTCCCATATATCTATATATGGGATATATACGGGAACACTTAACTACTTTCATAGAATCATAGAATTGTCAAGGTTGGAAGGGACCTTTAAGATCATCCAGTCCAACCATCAACCTAACTCTTAAAAAAACCAACCCATCACTAAACCACATCACCGAGCACTACGTCAACCCGTCTTAAATCCCTCCAGGGATGGTGCCTCAACCACTTCCCTGGGCAGCCCATCCCAACGCTTAATAACCCTTTCAGTGTAAAAATTTTTCCCAGTATCCAACCTGAACCTCCCCTGGCGCAACTTGAGGCCATTTCCTCTTGTCCTATTGCCTATGACTTGGCAGAAGAGACCGATCCCCACTTTAAATCAGTTCCCACTCTTTAAAAAAACTGTCCCAAATTAGTGGAATTCTTTCTGAAGCTTTGGTTAATCTTTACCCTTTTCATGACAAAAATGTTTTCCCACAATGGTTGTGGGGGAGAGAGGGGGAAGCAAAGTCTAGGAGACCATGCCTTAAACGGAGAGAGAGGAGGCAAAAAAGATAATCATACACTTCCCCTACTGCTTCTTTCCAAGTGGTATAACCACTACAGCTCTTGCTAAAAAATAATAAAAATAATCTAACACTAGGCAAGGAAATACCTAATTGTCAAAAAACCTCTGTCGCCCAATAATTCCAGGGTTAGGAAGAAGGAAGCTTTTAACTACGCTGGCACACTGCTGACTTTCAGGGCTCAGGATCTGGTGGTGGCAGGGGGAGCTAAAGGTGCAAAAGACACTTTTGCTGTCCCTTCTCCTGAGCAAACAGCTGTGTGCCTCACTGGAAATAAATGGAATTTTCCTTCTTACCAAAGAATATGACAAAACCAGGTCCCCTCACCTCACTTCTAGAAATATCAGTGAATGACTTTCAGTGGTAAAATTTCATCTTTGCTCACAGTTTGGAACAGCAGCACTCTGAAACAAGAACAGAATTATACTACCTCAGGTCAGTCTCCAGGACAGCAAAGCATTCAGGGAGAAAAGTGGGAGTAAAAATGCTTGATAAAACACACACGTATCAGAGACCAACAAGTCCGTTTACAAAGTTCTTTTTAAAATTAAGAGGTGGTTCGTATTTGCATGCCAACAGTATTTGTGAACAGTGTATTTCTCACAGAAGGAACAGAACAGAGCACTAACATCCCGTTAGATCCCACAGGGAAAATATTTTGAGGTTTCCCGTCCTCGGTGCCTCATTGTTCTTTTATTTCCCATACATTCCAGATTTGCTGCAGTATGTTTAAAATGCAAAGAAGAAAATAATGCAACCAGAGAATTCTTCTGTCCTTGCTACCTTATGGCAGTTTGTGCTCAGAAACACCTTTAATGCCCTGATTGTTTTCCCCAACACAAATTAAGCCATAGGGACAGTTCAGCAAACATCCTGTGTGTGCAGATTTCCAAATAAAGGCACATAACCTTTCAGCGTGTGCAGTTGTCCCATAGAGAACAGCGAGGAGAAAATACTCTAGAAACCCCACAGAAACACCCAATATACCCTTGCCCTGCTCATTCTGCTAAATTGAGTAAGTAAAGATGCATCCCCCCCTCCCCAAGGCACTGACTGCACCTCCCTCTCTTTGGGCACCCGCAAACTTGCGGCACCCGGCACACTGGCACCTCGGCAAACGTTTCTGTCCTGTGCCCTCTTAGTGCATCCCGTGTTCCTCATCACCATCATCTCAGCTGGATGATTCACCTCCAGCTGTAGGGGAGCATCTGCTTTTCTTGCTGCTCCCCATCACAGCCGGGCACTGTGCTATGGAGGGGCCTCCCTCATAAGGTCTTATTTGAGAAGAAATCAAGCCCCATGTAGAAAACAGACCTACCTTTTCCTCAGGTCAAAAAGCAGATCACCTTGTTGGCACCAACTAATTTCACAGTTAAAAGATGTAAGAAGTTAACACGAGCAGAACTAAGCTGAGTCCAGGCAGAGCTCCTCACCTCATCTAAAGGAACAGAATAAAAATGGACTGGTTTTTGAAACCAGCTGGATCAGACTCCTTAAGAGTCAAGTGTGTTTCTATTTAAGTTTTCTTTACATAATATAATTTATAAAGTTTTTAGAATAACAGATGAAAATGAAATAGCTACTTTACTATAATTTGGAAGAGAATGAGTCCCAGCTGCATCACTGCTCTCAAACTCTCATTTCATACACCATTTCTTCTTGCAGCAGCCTGGTCCAGCTTACTGGCCAGGGACCCACTTCTCATTCCTTTCTCCTGACAGGTTTAAAGACTCCCAGGGCCTGAAAAGCTCCAGGTAGCCAGCAACCCACTGTACAAACAGAGAGTTAAACTCAGCAGTCCTTTCTCAGGCTTAACATAGCATATTAATAAATGATTCCATTCTCAGTCTCAATATCACCACCTACTGATTAACTCCTGTCAGCAGACATGAAGACTGCTGAGGAACCAAAATTTGGCTAATGATAAAAATGCCAAAATGGAGCATTAAAGGGGAAAAGAAAGTTCCCTTTACTTTAGCAGTTTAAATTGCAGGTGATGCAGGAGCACACAGCTGAAAAGGTCATTTAATGAATAGGGTGAAGCCATTTTGCACATTTACCTCTTTTCTAGGGTGTTTTACCAGATGATCATAACATGAGACAGTGACAAATGCGTTCCAGCTGAGATAAGATATGTGGGTCATGCTGACTTCGCAACATTATAAACCGCTACTGGGGATAACACAGCTTCTCTGTGAGGTAATTTACCTTCTTTGGATGAAAAGATAAATGTGAATTAACAGGGAAGAGACTGAAACGTCTGAGCTGTGCTATTGATCTACTAAAGACCTAGATAAGTCACAGAGAAACGAATGCTTGCTTTGCTCGAGATTAGTGATGGATGGGATAGCAGATTTAGCAGCTAAGGGGCTATCNTTTTTTTTTTTTTTAAGATTATCCTGCAGCAGTAGGCAAAATATGTCCCATGGCAACAGTAGGCAGAAGCAATCTTTTACTTATGACAAAAATATTAAAAGGAACAAAAATACCCACTGTTTCAAATGTGTTCAACAAAAATATGACTGTTCTTGATGATAAAAAAAATGTGGTTTTAATAAATATTTAGTTGAGGTATTGAGTTTTCAAAAAAATAAAGAGACTAAGTGGAGTGTTTCAGGCCAGAAGGGATGCATGTGCAATGTACATGAACAGAAATTAGCCTTTTAGGGGCACCATGTTCTTGGCTTTGTTTTTGGGCTTCCATCTCTGCTCAGTCCTACCAGCCAAGAGTACAAGAGTAAAAGCTGTGAGCTGCGCATCTAGAGGCTGACAAGGCTAAAACTATTAGAATGAATTTACAACCACAGCATTATATAGGATGCATTTCTAGGTAAACTCAGAGTTCTTAACATTTCCTATTAATATTTATTACTGATTTATTCAAGTATATAAAGCACTCACATTTTCTTCTGAGGAGACACTATTTTTAACAACTGAATACATAAAATCTGAAAACAGATGAATTTTACTCCACAGTGACATTACACTCCTATATTTCTTACAGAGGGTATTTCTGCCAGTTGTGCATGAAGTAATTGTTGCTCTAGTTAAAAGAGCAGGATAACAGCAAAACAGACTTCTTAGGTACTTGGTGGAGAGGATCTTTAAATGTAAAAATTGCAGTGTAGTGCAATGACACTAGATTCTGCTTCCGTGCAGGCAGAAGGATCAGACAGTCCCTTCTGGGCTTTTTGTTGATGAAATAATTTTTCATTTCACAATCTCTTACCTCCACACAATCCTTGTCATTTCTTTGTTTCCACATCAGCAGTGCCAGAAAACATAAGTACTTCTTGAAATGTGGAGCCCAAACTCATCTGAGGTTGTAAAAGAACAAGTAGGGAATTAGGACACTATTTCATTGCTTGTTTTCAAGTCTCTTTCCAGCCAGCATTCAGCCTTCCAGGATTTGTTCAGGGTCACGGTGGGAAGACTGCCTTAGGCTCTCTGACCATTTCTTTCATATTTCCTTTGGGCACTTCTGTTTCTCTATAGTTTCTGTCCCATTCTTATTACTCCAACCAATACCAAGTGGCATTCTACATGTCTCACATCAATCAACATTATTTACATTGTTTAGTAGTTTGCAAGTGTCTTATATATTCTACAGTTTCTTAATATTTCCCTATTTTAATCTGTATTGCAGTTCAACTGCTTCTTATAGGTAACCTGAAAACAGGCAGCAATTATACCATCAGCATCAGCCAGGGTTTGTGCAACATCCAACATCCGCTCAGTGAGCTGGGAAATGAGCTTTTATAGCACACAGCAAAGTCTGAACTTTCTTGCCAACTGGCTGCCTGGCTAGTCGATCTGTTTTAGTTATGGAACAGGGCATTTCTCCTGTGCATTTGGCACAAATTTGCTAGCATTCAGTGATTAAAAAACAATTAGAGAGCAGTGTCCACCATGCTCTTTTTAATCCAACTAGCAAACACTGGGGAGAATACAAGTTGCAATTACCAATCTTTCTGCTTCAACTGTAACCATTTTTTAAGCAAATGTTCCTCTATGTAAAGAATGTTGTAAAACCACTGCTATAACAACCCTTCTGGTTTGTGCAGCAAGAGCTTTGTCCACTTACCTATATATATAAGCAATGTCCTGTCCCTGTGAATAACAAAAGAGATCGTAAGTTCAAGCAGAAGGACTGAGTTCTTTCTTAAGGAAATTAACAGTAATGGTTTTCCCTTGAATGTCTGTAAGTATGAAAGTTCTGTTTGTAAAAGCTTTTCAGAAAAGTGATATCTAGTTTAGTCAGATTTTTACATATGAGCTCTGATTTAATTATTTTTCAAAAAGCACCCCTTAAGATAACAAAGCTTCATTTGTAGCTTTGAATTTGGAAGCAGAAAGATTAAATACCAGACTTACTTTTTTTTCCTACTTTATCCTCTCTTTGTCTTTCCTGTATAGAGTTTAGAGGAGGCATTTGAGTAACCAGCCTGCAATAAGCCCGTCTGCCAAAGTGCCCAACTGAATAGGGCAAAGGGAGTGCCTCAGAGGGAGACCAGTCGTTACCCCCAACCCAGCGATCAGCGTCGCCTCAGCTGATTCCAGCCATCATTTAAGCACTTGACCGGGTCACAGTTTCTCTTTTGTATGCAGTGCCACCAGAACATACACCTCTGGAAGGAAGACTCAATTTCCCAGGCTGAATGAGGCATTGAGAAACAAATGTTAAATACTAAGCCTTACTCTTCTTCTCCCTATAGCAGCACCCATAGAAATGTATACACCAAGTAAGAGGGTGAGATGGCATATGCTTCCTGGGTGCCTGCTCCCTTGGAAGCAAGTCCAGGTATTAGCATATATTCTAACTTGAGTGCAAAAGACAGCACCAAGAAACATGCTTAGAAGACCCCTTTGCAGACCCCTTTCATTCCTCAAAGATACCACCAAACACAATTAATTCCAAAGGGTTCAGTTTAACATTTGCGAATTATTAAAAAACTGAGGAGCTCCAAAGGGGAGCTTAGCAGAGAGCGGAGAACTAAGAAGAAAGATGCCATTTGCAAACAACAGCATATTTAACAAACTAATCTGTAACCATAAACTTAAGCCAGCCAATGGAAAGGGCAACTGAAGGGCAATAACAGAAAACAAACATCAGTCCCAGAAATGGCTGGGAGCAATGTGAAAATAATTCTGCTGCCTGCGTCCATCTCTTAGAGCAGCACTTCATCCTGCCTGTCAGCCTCCACAGAGCCCCGCCATGAGCCCCAGGCTGCCCAAGGCTCTGCCTCCCTGCCCGGCATGGGGATGTGTCTGGAGGAGTCCTGGGGCAGTTTTAGTAAAATCCCTGATGTTTTATTCAACAGCCTTGAGAAAGGAGAAGAGTACACAGTGGTTAATGATACATTTCACTGCTGATAAAAAAGCAATTTCATGCTCAAAATAAATTCCCTGGCAAAGTGAGGAACTGCCTCCGTATTGCTATGGAGCAGACAAAGCCCACAAGTTTCTGTCTGTGAGGTGTTCCCGGTCTCTCACCTCTCAGCGTGACTGGTTTGCTGGGACCGTGCCAGGTCAGTCAAGAGGGCACAACGATGCAGGGGGCTCACAGCAATGAGGCTCAAGAGGCTTTCTTGGGTGGCTGCAGGTCAGTACCCAGGCTCTGCACACCCTGGATCTTCTGCCCAAAAGCTGGGCTCACCCAGGCCCAAAAGCTGTGTGTTCACTCTGCTGCTGGACCCTTCCCTCAATCAAAGGCTTTCACTTGGAGCGGTGCCCAGATGGTAACTCATCTGTGCAGAAACCTTTGGAAACTCTTCCCCAAACCGGCGTGTGCTCCTGCTCACACCTGCCACTTGGCTCCAGCAGCAGCCAGGGGAACCAAGGATGCACAGCGGTTCCCCTAAACAGATGACAAGCAGGCAGTTCACTCATCTGACCTCCCTCAAATACTCTTCTTAACTCTGATGTCCTCAGCAGCCTTCAGAAAGCTGGGAGTGCCTGCCCTGCAGGCTGGGAGTGTGGGAGCTGCCTGCTCAGGGGCTGGACCAGTACATTCTTACCCAAATGTCTTTGCCATGTGTCCTTCCCTGGGGCTGCTTCACAAAGCACTTGTGTGCGCCAAGCTCCTTCTTAGGACTGAGATGATGGCAGAGTTGGGACAGTGGCAACAGCTGATGTGGGTCTCAGAGCTATTGGAGTTAAGAAGGGCCCTTCTCTGTGTCTCTGTAGAGGAGATCTAATGACACCATAAGCACTATTTTCCTTGGAAGGAGATAGGGGGATGAAGGCAAAAGTCCTCTCAATTCACTGAGAAAATGTCAAGTCATTGTATAGAACACAAATCTCTGTAAAAAGACAAAAGACAAGATTATAAAAGCACTTCCACCAGTAAGCAATGTTACCTTCCCATTTCATATCTACAGACAAACTGCTTACTTGAAATCAGACAACAATGTACACACAGTACTACAATGAGTAAATACAGAGTTCGGGTGTGCACAATGAGCAACTGTAGTTTTGAAATAAACAGTTGCACTAAAATTATATTTCTACAATTTAGAAATCAAACCTAATCTAATTTGCTACAGCTGGACACCACCTGCAGAGTACTGTTTAAGTACGCTGAACGTTACGCACTTATCTTTTAAATATTGATAATGCCATTTTTCATTTATATGACATGAAGTCCCACAGGGAATAATTATGCTAATAAACCTTAATGATTCTTGCAAATAAATGATCAAACAAAATTGCTACTGTTGATTTATATTAATGGATGCCTTTAGGAGGAGATTTGTCAGGATGTGCTGCTTCTTGAATCCCAATTCATCTTATTTAGCAGAAGAATGTACACAGTTTGTAAAACAGATTAAGTGTTTAAAATATAATGTGTTCATGGAGTTTCTGCAGTTCATAATGTTCAAGCATTATTATCTTGCCTTATGGCAAATCTGCATTAAATGGCTTCCTTGTATATAACTTTCTGCAGTCCTGTTTCCCCCTCCTTTTGTCACTTATGGCTAAAAATGTTCTCCTTTTGAAGGTCTTTAACTTAAACTTTCTGTTACTCATGTAAGAATCCGTGATCATTTTGCTGTCCTAATAGATGAAGACAGCTGTCAAACAACGTTGCTTTTGCTGCAATGAGTCTAGAAAGATTTTTGGTGGTGTAATAAGGTCACATCACCTGCAGCAGGCGATCAACAGAAATTTAGAGGGTATGTTAAGATAAGCAGTTTCTACTTTTCTTCTGCTGTTGGATACTCTCGAAATTCCCACTCTCCATCCACCTATTCTTATGAAATTTTAACCAAGTGCATTTGGAAAAGATTATACATGGGCTTAACTTTTAGATAATATATATGTTTGAAAGCAAGATCAATGTGCTGGAAGTAACTGGAGAAGGGACTTTAAGTTTCTAAATTTAAACATGAGTGGAGCTAGAAGAACAGAATAAGCACGTTTTGTCTCTTCAGCAAAACACGCACATACAATTGGAAGGTGGTGGTGGGTGATGGTTAGAACCAGGCGGGCAGGGGGAGCAGACGTGCTGCCTCTGCCTCTCCAACACTCAATGCCCAGCAGTGATTGTCATACAAGTAGGCTTGATTCTTCGCTTAAACAACTTTGTTAAATCAATCAATTCCAGCAGGATAACAGCAGAACAAAGGCACAGGATGTTTTTACCTTTGAGGCAAATAAGTTGGTTAAATAATCAGTAATTTTCTGAAACTTCCACCCATTCAGAAATTCTTTGGGACTTCTTTTTTTTGCTTTTTAACTCCCGCTTGTCCAAAAGTTCAGTTTCAAAGAGCTAAATGGCCTACTATGCAAACATTTTCTTTCTCTCATAATGTAACCAGCTCTCATGAAACATGACATTGCAACCACAACAGGTTGGTATTTCAAAGAGTTGATGTGAATGGATTTTACTACTGCCTGGATAACACAATCATGAAATCCAGCTGAAACATGGTACTAATTCACTCCATGCACAAGGAAACCAATAACTGCAGCACAGGGGTGAGGGTCTCTAATAATGCTCTAGAATGAACTGGTGGTTTGAATTATTTCTTCAAAGAGGAACATTCCTCAAAAGTCTGTCAGGTAAGGCTTTTCCTTTCCAAACCAGGGGCTAATCTTGCAGACCTTGAAAGCAATGGAAGTTCCTTATTCTGTGATTCAGAGCACCAATCCTGCATGTGATGGGGAAGTTTGCCAGTCCTGCATTTCTATTAAACAAGAAACTCACAGTCTCGTTCTGCTCATCCCTCTCATGTGGATTCTTTAATAGCTCTCCAAGCAACTAGCAGGGGAACGTTTTCAAATATGTAATTCCCTTTTGTATCTGACAACAGAAGAGAGACTGAGCACTTAGTAGGGTTGGACACAGACTGAGGATGAGGTGTGCCTGAATTCTGGCTCTCTGTAGTTTGCTGTATAGCATTCATAACACTATTTTATCTTACTGCCTTTTTGCATACCTGCAACAATGCTTATCAGACAGGAGGAGCATCATACGGATTGCATCTCAATGCATACATCACTGCCTGCTAAAGGCTATCACCGTGCTGTCAGGGCTCCTGCTTCCCTAGATGTGTGACTGCCATTCTCAGCCTCTCCGCTCACTGCAAAGCATAGGGCAGTACTGGTCTCATGCTCTGTCTGGTGCAAGCTTACCAGGAACATGGGATGGCCCATTTTCCCAGGTGGTCCCTAGGGCAATTTGGGCTCTCAGGGAACATCCAGAGCAGATGGGAGCAGCCACAAAGTGTTGGGCTGCAAGTCAGGAGCCTTAGTCCTGTCTCCAGCTCTCAGTGCCTCAGTTTTCCCAACAACAAAACAGGAGCCAGCCATGTACCCTTAACATACAGAGACACAACTGTAGGTTAATAAGCTCATTTTAGTATTTTCAGAAGGATTATTTCTATCCTCTTTCTTGTCTGTTACTTGTTTGGCATTTTCTTAGCATTACACAGGCACTTGCTTCCCCAAGTGCTCTTTTGGGCACTTCTTGTTCCTGACCTGAATTTCTTTCTTGTTGTGAAGCATTTTCCTGCCTTGTCTCACTTCATTTACATGTAAGGACTATTACTCCTCTTCCTCTGTGTGGGGTGACTTCTCAGTCAGTAGGTTTGGTATGACATCTCTCATTAGGCTTCTCCAGGATCCAAGAGCTCTGTTGGGACCCGACCTCTGCAGACAAAATAAGCAAAAAACGTGAATAACACAGTGTCTATGTTAAATGAGCCTTTCTCCCTGCCCCTACAACACAGAGACTCTTTCCTTGGTTTTGTTTGGCCACAGGTGCTTGAGCTGCGATAATTTTTTGAATGATCACTTATAGCCTCAAAAAAGCATTTGATGTCTACCAGAGTAAATTGCCTGGATCGGTCTCTTGTGTGTTGCCATTTCTATTACAGATTATTTTTTTCTCCACCTTGGAATGGTGTTAAAACCTTCTGTCTACCCGTTGCACAGGGAAAGAAGTCACTCCTAACCTGGCTCATCTCTTCCTTCCAGGCTGTTTTAAAACGTAGTGGTCAGCTGAATCCCTCTGCCCCTTGAGTGACCTCACATGATTTCTAGGTGCTTGCAATTTATTTGACATATGGTCACTTCTTATTCTCACACCATCTGGCCAGACACATCTGCTTTTATATGCTATAGATGTTCTAACTTAAGACACTTGATCCTTAACAGTTAGTTCATACAGTTTAGTTAAAATTCATATATAATTTATTTACATTTAGATAATGAAATATTCACTAACACTTTGTTTTTATGCACGTAAACTGAGATTCCAAATGGATGTCACTATCAATTTGCTAGGAATTCATACGCATTCCTTAGTGCTTATAGTGTGGATTGATTCTGTTTTAATACTTGCCCATTTTTATCCTGCCTCTGCTAAATAATTCATGTCTATTGATTACTACTTACAAGTACCACTGCATTTTGACACTAGACTCTTCACTGCCAGCTGCATAAAACAGAATTACTGTTATCTGGAATTTAAGATTCACTTTCTAAGTATTTTCCTCTTTTAAAAACTGATTTGAAAGGAACAATTCATTCTTACCTAGTTATCTAATGCACCAGTTTCCTGAAGGATTACTTTTTTATTTTATGTGTAGTTGGGGGGGAGAAGGGAAAAGAGCCAAGCCCTTTATTCTTAGGAATTTTAGTATTCAAAAAAACGATTCTCTTTGCTTTCCAGGCAGCTTGTCAGCAAATGCCCACCTTGCCTGGCTCCCAAACTGGATTACCAAGTCACAAGAAAGAATCCTGTTACTCTGCACACAGCTGGGGATAAGGATGCTGTCCAACTGGTCCAGACCTTAGGTGTAGAATAGAGTCCCCCTGCGCAAGTCCTTCTGTGGACACCTTGAGCTATAGGACACAAGCTCGAGTCCTTGTAGCATCTTGTTCCCAGCTGAAAGCAAGAAAACAAGCCAACAACAATATTCCAAATGTGCTTTCAAAGAGGGACATGAAAGCTGAGGCTCTAAAGTGAGATATATCGTAAAAAATACATAATCCTAAATATAATATATATTTTATATATACCTGTGTTTATATGTATATAAAATCTTAGTCCTTAGATGTAGAAGATCCATCTTCCATGCCTTCAACTGCATCAGAATTTCTCTCTTTTTCCACAAGAAACAGTAGAAAAAAAAGGGAGATATTTTTCATCCCTAAAGATTAACTTTCTGGCCAGTCCTAGTCTGTGCTAAATGACTGTTAAAGTTATATATAGGCTCTACTAAGCTATATTTTATCTTAGATTTGAACAGTTTAATTTAAACTGATGTGAATAAAACCAGAAAAAATCCTAGACATTTGTTGACATTTATTTTCTAAACAATATTTCTAAAAATGTATACTTCATCAATAAAATAGGCAGCACTTACAAGCAAATTATTTAATAATAATAATAATGCTAAACAAACTTACCCGTGTCATACTGTCAAGGCAAAGCCCTTGTGATGAACTCAGAATGAGGTACGGTACAAACATTAAAAAAAAGGCAAGAATAACAATACCAGTACACAATAAATACCAAACTAGACATTTTTGTCAACTCTACCTACATCACAAAGATGTTTGCTGTGAATTATTTTTATGCTACATAGCTTTCATTTAAACAAACTTTTGAACCCCTTCTAGTTGGTAACCTTTTAAGTGTAAGTAGAGGCGGTAATTAAGATGCTTAAGCATAAAGCTATGAAATAACATGACATTCATGACATGCATCTGAGCTTTTCTGTAGGTATCTTTCATGTATTATTTTTATTGTCAACACCCTGGAAACAGTGACATTTTTAAAATGGGTCAAGTAAGTTTTAACCTTAATAAAGAATTAACATATTTATGGCATGCCATAATGTTCAGGTGGAGGAGCTTACTCTCACACCCTCTTCAGGGCTGACAGGGGAAAGGGAGGGTATCCCAGCGCCCTAGTGCTGTAGAAGGTTTAGTACCATTTTTGCAGGAGTCACACCGAGCAGCCACATTTCTGCTGTGGTTTGCCCAGGGAGCAAAAGCCACACTGTACAAACACTGATTTACCAAGAGACAGAAAGGGAAAATGAGCTTTTGCACCTGCTTGCATCAGACCGTGCCCATTCCTGGGAGACAACTGCAGCCCGGGGAGGGCTCCTTGCACGGGTACAAACCAGAACCTGAAATAGTGCACTCACAGCAGAACGACATTTCTAGATCCCATGCTCGTGACCACAATTGCACATGATGTCCTGACCCCAGGCTTTGTCACAACTTGCTTTTGCCAAGGCACTTACTCTGCCTTTACAGGCCCTTGCCATTCCCAGCTCTGAAAGCAGAAGGCTTAGCCCTGCCTGATGAAGACCCGAAGTGAATATTTTCATATAGAGTTTATTTTTAAAAGATTGCTTTTGAAGCACACTGTTACAAGACACTAAAATACACTACAGGCCTTGGCTTATTGTAAAAGTTTGCCATATTCTGCTCTTCCTTTAACTTGAAAGCATCAGAAGCCCCTTGTTTCCCGGGACGGATTTCTGTGTGACCCACTGTTTCTGTAACTTCAGCCTCGCATTCATGAATCTACCAAGGCTACTGAATATTTATTTCCGC
>VXBJ01002555.1:1769488-1876461 GCA_013400055.1 Nycticryphes semicollaris | reverse complement strand
CCCCCCCCCATGAAAGATTTGCATTTAAATAAATAACAAAAGAAAGAGCTGAAAAGAGTCTTCCAGAACTCCCTTTCCTTCATGTTACCTCTTTCAAGTCTGGTCCTATCATTGCAGTCATTGTTGACCAAGTCTTCCCAGGCAGACACAGAATATATTGCTGCTGCAAAAAACTAAGATGCAGTTTAGGAACAATAACCAAATGCAATTACATGAGTTTACAACATGCATACTGTTATGATACTTGTAGCTTTTTATTACTCTTACAAAAAAAGTCTACAATATTTGCTTAGTCCTTCATTAAAACTAATGTTGAATGTGCTGTTTATTACTTTCATGTTAGTTTATTTTATTTCTTTTCCTGGAAGATATTCTAGCAGAAAATGTGAATTTATCTCCTTTAACTTGTTTAAAATTAGCTTTTCTCAGCATAATCTTTTTCTGTCCTCTCCCTGGGCCATAACCACTCTTCACACAAGAGTCTTCTGACAGCATTCCCGCCCTGTTTTGGTACAAATGTCACCAATGAGGACCTGCCACCCTCTTTGATGCCAACAGAACTGAGATGCTTCTGTTGGACTGGCTCCAACAAGGGTGAAAATCTGAGCTTTGGCATGTTAGTTCCTGCAAGCAACAAAAAAGAAGGCCTGAGATCTCGTCTGCCTACTCTTCACATAGGCTCTGCCTTTCCCACAGGCACCCCTGCAACACCTCAGACACCCCCAGAGCAGTGAATAAGCTCAAGAGCAGAGAAATAGAGACTTTTGCTGCTAATGCAAATGGTTGCTCAGGACACAAATATTTGTGGGGAAAACCCCTGAATCAGTTTTCCCTTCATCCCCACTCACGAACGCAGAGAAATGGAAGATGAAAATACACTGAAGGAAGAAAACAAAAAAGATTTATTTTTAAGAAAGCAGCAGCAACCTTGGGAGTTCAAAGCTGCTTCTGAGGGTCTACAGGAGAACAGAGCCAACCTCTGCTAAGTGTCCACTAACCTCAGAAAGAACTGAGCTTGTCCTCCTCTCCCTAGCATTTCCAGAACTCCACAAAGAAGCCAACAGGAGCAACTCAAGCTCCTTTCTGCCTCCCCAGGTCACACCTGAGGTAACCTGTGCCACGCCAAAACCAGATGATGAACGTGGTGTATGGCATTTGGGTGTGTGATACCTCGTCCTAAGTCACACTTCTAAACAGATGGTTTCAAGAACAGGTTTTCCATTAGTAAGGGATTTTTTGGCCTCGCCGTTACCATGATGTGTTTAGAGTATCAAGGACAGCACAGCAATGACTTACAATGCCAGGACATATGTCCCTAACATAAGACAGGGACAGGACAGCTCTAAGAACAAGAAACTCCCTTCCTTTGCTGGAGATTTGCTGGTCATTATGCTGGTCTGGCTAACATAGCCACAGCTGCTAAACTGCACTGTAAGAACATTAAATGCTTTTTAGTACCACTTTTCCATGCTAGAAATTGTAGTAGTTGCAGAAAGGCATTACAAAACCTCCACAGAGAAGGGCCTTCTCTACATAAATACCTAGAGGGCACCATGAGAAAGTTCAGCAACTTCGAGACCATCAACACTATGTCTGTTCTGGTGGCAAGTGCTAATGCTGAGAAGTTTTCCCTTTTTAAATTTACTAGAACTAATCTGTACCTTTCTAAACTCAGAGCAATTTCCTGGCCTGAGGAAAAAGTGTCTTCTCATTCTAAATCCGCTTTAATGATCATGCCTACCCCATTCCACTGAGACTGTTCAGAGGGAAAAGACTAATCTATTTAGCTTCACGGAGGGTTTCTCTCTGACACGTGCTCTCCTAATAGACCATTTATCAGGATGAAGGGTACTCCCCAGAGAGTGCAGACAGCAGGACAGGCCTACCCTGAGTGACAGTCTGTCCAGCAGAGATTGACTTTAATGAAGCACAGAATAAACAGGAAGATTAAGAGACTGCAAAAATCAGTGACAAGTTTTGAGTTCACCTGGGCAGCTTACTGTGCAGCACAGATCTGTCATTGAGTTATAAATGTTATATATCTGTTTGGTTGCTAAGGATCACCTGTAAGATACAGAAATCCTGCATGCATTACAAGGCAAAACTTTCCCGTCGATTCTCAGCCTTGAGAGAGGGTACCTGCTTGAAACCCAAAACGACTCACAAGCTACAGGTGGACAGGACACTGGCAGTTGTCTGGTCCAACCTCCTCCTGGGCCAGATCCAGCATGTTGCTGTGGGTTTCAGGGCTCTGGGATTTTCTAAGTCCTTTTCAGATGACAACTGTTTCTCATCTGTCATATTCATCACAGAGATTCTTTCTCTGCCCCAGAAATCTGTCAACAATGTGGATATATTATAAGGGATCCATCTTAGCAAAGTTCAGACTGTAGCATTGCCAGTTGAGTTCAGTTCCTGTCACTGCCCATGCCTACCGGCATGGTCATCATCAACAGTCTGCCTCAAGGCGAGATCATCTCAGCATCTGTCTCCACTGGCTGTTAATGGAAAAAGATCAAGTCAGACACAGACAAGTTGGACAATGACTTTCACTCACAAACATCAGGCATGTAGCCCTGAGGCATAGCCAAGTCTCCTTCATTCTGACAAGTGTGACTCTTACTCCAGACACCTCCCAACATCTTCATAATTATTTCTTTTACTGGACTTTGATAGAAGTTGATAAATGGAGGCTGAGACTGAGGCTATGAATGGTTTTTCACCTAGTCATAATGAGCTACAAATGTGGAAAGGAATCTTACTACTAGAACACCTCACACCTAGAAAAGTCTGATTAAAGTGTAGGCATCTACTACCAGCAAGTAAGACATGTTAAATCTTCTTGTCTCTGGATGATCTGCTGAATTTAAATATACCATTTTGGTAAGGCAAAGCAGCCAATCATTACTCTTTCTGCAGATGCTAGTATTGAAGAGAACAGAGAATACTGGCAGGAAATTTCATTCCCAGAAAAGCGAATGGGAGTTTTAGCTGTAGTTTCTAGAGTGGCAGAATTATGTCAGTGTTAACTATTTTCAAACAGTTTTATTCATGCAGGACAAACAAATTCTTTACCAAAGCAAGAGCAGAAGTTCCCCAACAGAATAACTACAACACACTCTTGCAGCAAAATATCAGGAGCATCTGTAGTTTTTGTCATGAAGTGGCTACACAAAATCAGCTTTATAGATACTGTTCTAGATTTCACAATCCAGTTTAATTCCCTGTAAAATTTCTGCTTGTCTGTGATAGTATTCACAGACAACAGCCAATCCACCAGACAAAGGCCACTCCAGTGTATTCACTTTTGTGGATTTTTTCCTTCAAAGCAGCATTCAGGTCCTCCTTTGAGTACATGAATTGAAGTTATTGTGAAACACGCAATGCAAAAGGTGTATTTTTAGATGTTTTAGGATCCCAATCTGCCCATGTTGCAATTATACCTTGTCAACAGAGGATGGCACCAAAATTCAATCTGTAGGCAAACACTACTAGATAACTGGCAGATTGCTTGGACAAATATATTAAAACAAATGTACTGAAATTTAGCTAATTTAAACTGTATAAAATAGAGATAAACTAAGGAAAGGCTGGAATGTGCATTTTAAAACAAACGATCACCATTCCTCTGCTCCCTCTTCCCTTATTGAGGTCTTAGACTTCAATCCTTAACCAATAAACAAAGACTTTGCCTTTTCAAAGTGTGCACAGCAAAATGAGATGCAGAGTCTTACTTCTGAGGGATAGATGTTACTGGACTCATCATACTTCCCCATCCCTACCTAATCTTGTGCTGTGTACAGCAGTAAGCATTCTCTTAAAAGCACAGGCCAACTACAGAACCAGATGCACAATCAAGAATGTGAAGCTCAAGAATGTATCAGCAGCTGGCATGCTGTACTTCCATAAATAAATCCATAAATAATTTGGCTGTCAGAAGTCACAAACTACCCCTCCACAGATAATTTCAGGAGTTTCTTATTTCAACCTTTGTCAATTCCTCCGGTTTAAACACCATCAGTTTTGGCTAGCACTTGAAAAACCATCTGGTATATAAATATTCATCAATTACTATATGAAAAATATAGTCTCCTTTCAGGGCTTCTCAGGTAAACATCACAGATTTAAAACCGCAGGAGTGGTATATATGATTTAATAATTTGTAGCCTGATTATTAGTAGTATTTCTTATGCAGATATACTTTAAGGCAGGAAGGAGGAAGGTATTAAATGATTTAACAGAAAGTACAACAACAAATGAACACTTACTTAGGTGGTTAACAATTCACTGTTCTTTAGTCCCTGCAGAGTTTTAATGGAAGCTATGTTGCTTAACCTATGAAAAGCGTTTTCTATTTGCCATGTGTCAGCAGAGCCATCATTAAAACTGCAATTTATTATTGGAATGAGCCTCAAAAATATTATGCCCCAAAGTAATGTCCTGGAACCAATGGTCAGGTCAGCATTTTGTTCATAGTAGTATGCTCTGATATGCCTCGAGCAAGACAAAGAGAACCTTCAAATCTGAAATGGCAAAACCCCACCAATTATACTTATTAGAATTTTAATTAGTGGGTTGAATTCTACACTGCAGAATAATGCTAGTGGCTAAACAATTTTGAAAGGGTAAAACACACTAATATTTCACAGAAGGTATTTAAAACTAAAAGATATTCCAAAGCGTAACTGCGGAATATAGAGTAAAACATTTCTGAAACCAAACACATTCATATGTGGTTACTGCCAGAATTACTGCATTGAAATCTGAAGGCTCAGAACTGCATCTCCTGTGTTCAGAGATCAATGTGAAAGTAAATTCTATAAGCTGTCCATTTATTCCTTCTAGCTCACTCATTTACTGATAGGACTGTCATTTTTTGACAGACAGCAATGAAGGTATTAGTAGCTGTTTCACCCTGTTTTGTACATTTTATATGCCTTTCCTCATTAAAGAATTTGGATACATTCTAACAAGACAACAACATTCTTTATGCTTGATGCACAGGTAACATCTTTATACTAGGTATGCATCTGTTAAAAAAGAGAAAGATTTTTATTATTAGAAACTATACACTCTCTTTGCTTTTAAGGTATGACAAGAAAAGGCCTTATATGAGATGTCAAAATCTTCCTATTCAAATATGCAAATATAATTGAATTTTACACCATTGAAAATAAAAATAACATTCAAAACACATCTTTATTCTTCTTACAAAGTATGTTGTAGGATTTTTTTTTTGTTATGACCGAAGTTATCTGTACTGTTCCAAAAGAAATCATCTGTCCTGACTGATGCTTTTCCCTGGATATTTTGAGTATTAAACCTTGGACAATTGCCCAGGAAAGGCCTTGTAAATGAAAATACTGGACTGGAAATTAAGGAACTACTTTGTTTCTAGCCCAACTGAAAGTCCTGTATAAGCTCTGCTTAAGCTGATTTTCATTGAGTGCTCATTTTAGAAAGTTGCTTTTTCTCCATATTTCTGACTTTGATTCATTAAAACACTTCATTTCTCTAACCTCCTACTGCAAACTTTTTATGGGATATTTTTATCTAGGTAACAAAAAAACCCCAATCATATTAGTACCATATATAACAAAACTATAAATCTGGGTTGGGCTTCTTCAAGCAGCTGTAGTAGAAGTGTAAAACGACAATAAAGGTTAGAGTTAAAAGGCCAAAGTCACATCGTTAAAACAGCAGCAAGTTATTTCTAGCTCCCTAAGTAGCTAAAATCAAAAGCCAGGGCAGACTAGGTTTTGTTCAAATGAAGTATTTTACATCTTCGCATTACTGTTTGTCCTCACAAGACCACTAGACCAATTACTGAATTCCCATAGTTAGCCCCCATCCTTCCTTGTCAACAGCTACAATGACCACAGCTCCATCTAAGTGCTTAAGTACTACTTTATCCCCAAAAGCTACCCTTGACTGATGAGCAAAGAGCCTGACAGCCTCATGTACAGGCTGTAAAAGCAAATCCCATACTTGGAGTCCTCACACCAGCTGGTCTTTTTTCCAGCTAAGTGGGCAACACTGCTGGTATGGGAAGAGTATTTGCAGAGAGACAGATAACACTGACTCACCTAGATTAAGTTATTCTTTCGCTCCCTGCTCACTGAGGAAGGGAATTAAGTAAGATACATACAAGCCTGACTTCCTAGTAGAATTTAATTTGACCAGCACTGCAGCATGCATCTTCTACAGATTAGATTCTTAATGACTACGTCTCAGCTAATCTCATACTTCTGATTCGCATGCTAGATCTCTGATGACCACAGTGCAGTACAGAGAGGTGTCAAAAGGATCACAGCTGTGGCAGCAGAAAACGTTGTATGGCTTAAAAGCTCTGTCTTCGACTGCTCAGCCACACTCTCTCAGCTTTACCAACCACGGTACCCAAGCTATTTTTGAGTTAATTCAAGTGCAAATGCTAGGCTGGTATCCGGAATTGCCTGCACTGTATATGAACCAAGGCTGACAAGACTCGTTCAATAGGAATCTCAATCAGACATCAGGTTAAAACACCCATTAACACATCCCATTAACACATCATTTGCAGAACGGAGGCCCTGGAAATGAATAATTCCCGAGGCAAGTAATATCTGTCTAACCCCTCCCAGGAAAACATTAGCAAAGCCGTGATTGCAGATAGTATAAATCAGAAGAGATGAACCGGAAGGGCAGGGAAGGAGTCTAACTAGTAGTAAGCCACCAGAAATATAATTGGAATGAGTTCTTCTGCTCCTGAAATATCACTCAATGATGAGGAGATAAGGAAGATCTTCAAAAGGCCACACGCTACTGGCCACACCATAAAAGTTTTCTTTTGTTTTAAAGTAAGGCATGAGGATTATAGTACTGTATTTATCTTTGGCCAGCTTTAAATTCAAAACCAAAATCCCACGCTGTGTTCTTCTGGGACAAATGTGTTGTGTGTGTACCTGTGCATTTTAGTAATTTATATAAAAGTTAATCCAGTGGTGTGATGAGAAATGCACATTACATTTAAATGAGCAGAGGGAATAACAAAGAAAACAGATGAATCCCATTACAGGTGTCTTCGAGGAAGAGAATACGCATGTGAAGCTCCAGTTTGAGAAGTTTAACAGCTGTCAACATTAAAATACCCCAGTGGGAATTGGAAAAGTAAAGCCTTTAATAAATCTTGCAGGTTACTGATGTTTGGCTTGTGCATCCATAGAGGGTTGAAATTAATGCAGCAAGGTTTAAACTCAGCCAACGTGTTTAGGATAATTTTTTGTTCTGGTGAATGCTGCCCTCATTGTGCAGAATGAATTTCTGGGTTTTACTATGAGAAATCTAGTAAATGTAGTATTTTTAACCTTCTGAATGTTCGGAAAAATACATGCAACCAAACAACTAAGAGTACTGCCTCACTCTTAAATGCAGCACAAGCAAGTTTTAAATGGTAAGTTATTTGAAGAATCTGTAGCAAATGGCAGCTTGATTTTCACTTCCTTTTAGCTACACTAGAAGGGTGAGCTAGATTCAATAGTGGAGCATACAACAAAGTTCAATCAACTTAATTTTTGTTAATTACAATAAAGCGGAGACCCTCCTTTAGGAACAGGTAATCGCCTCGTTTAAAGAAATTCTCCTCACTACTATGGAAGCAGCAGTCTTTTTGCTACAATTATTAGAAGCAAAACTATGACACCTCAAGTAAGGTGGGCTGAAGTCAATCCTAGTGGAGGGGTACAAGAGGGAGCCTGGCAGGCACAATCTGCTCCTGCTACAAAGCACCCAAGCACAGGGAAGCCTTGAATAAGTTAACCACCTCTTATCTCAGAAACCCGTCTTGTAAATCCAGTCTTCTACCTTCGAATGGGACACAGAGCTTTGATTCAACCAAGTTAGAAAATTAAGCAAAACATTCTGCATAGAAAGCTTACAAACACCACCCATATATACTTATGTTATCCGCCACAGCCTATTCTTATGTGTTGTGGTTTGGGCCCTATATTATAGGGGCATTATAAGAATAGTATAGTGCAGTATATAGTTGTCTTTGGATTGGCTTAAGGGCTCAGTTATTATATATCTGTGTTCACATAACTAGTCTTTACTCAAAGCTCCGAGTGAGCAGGGACTTTTTTGCACTCCCCAACAAGAAGGGAACTGTTGATGTAAAGAATCATGAAGTGTATACCTAGGCCTTATTACCTATATAAAGGTATCAAAATTAATAGAAACCCCATACGCACAGCAGCCTACCATGGTCTTGTCTACTGTCTATATTCATTTTTGCTCTTCAGATGATAATCCCAGGACAATAAAAATGAGCACTTCTACTGCTACCCACTGTATCCAGTGTCTTCCCAGTACTACCCTTCAACTGCTATTGCACAAAGAAATAAAATACTGGAAAAATAACAAAACAGAGGATATTAAATAGAAGTAAAAGAAGGGTGTAAGCAATGTAGCTTATTTAGCACATTCTCTACAAATAGCAGTAACACACAAAAACAATGATGGGCAGAGATGCTTACCCAGTGGTCTGTAAACAACACAGATTTGGCTTTCAAAATTCAGAAATGCTTGGATTTTAATGCCTGCTTAACTTCCTTCAGTATTTTAATCTTTTTTTAGACATGGTTTCCAAAAATTGTACAAATAGTGGACAATTCAGACTGAGGGCTTCCATCTGCTCTGCTGACAAAGAAATAATTAAAAAATTTTTTTAAAAAACGTCTTTCTAGTCACCTAGTAAAACAGGATTTTGATATTCTGTTCTTCTCCCCTACTTTGATATATTCAGGTAATTTTAAAACAGTAAACCAAATAATTACAGGTTCCTAGAAGGCACAATACTTATTTACAGTTTTGCAAGCCATTAAAATGCTAACTTAAAAAAATGTGAGCTCCTTTTATGCTTACTTGCCCTTAAAGAAAAATTACAGAAATAAAACTCAGAATAAAAAAGTAATATTAAATCAGAAGATGTTACTGTGTTTGTGAGAGAGGGAATGAGCAGCTTTAGCTTTCCATGCCAAAGGTGGGAAGCTACTCCACTGCTCCAAGAGACACCCTTTTCCTAGGGACTATCTGCTTTTGCAATGAAATGTGAACTATGGCCAAACCCAGTTTTTTAGTTAACTAGAACCCAACACAACTGCATTTGGCTGAGTCTGCAGAGAATCCAAAACCATTAACCCTTTGCTAGTAAATTTTTCCTTTAAATTAATTTATTGCAGACTGGGGAAAGCAGAAAAGGAAGCAGCTGGATTGAAGATTTGAGGTGAACAGAGCACTGCTCTGGTTTCTTCAATGAGTCAAACCTGTGTAGTGGTGGAGCACAGGGAGCACGCGACTCATCTCAAAGCTGCCTGAAGGTTATGTGAAAACTGGTTACATCTTGCAGCACAAACTCATCAACTGCCATGGGGAAATCTGCTTAAGTACAGACTGCAGGGTATGGTTGGCAGTGTGTGCTGCTTAGAATACTGCTAGAGAAATGAGGCAGTTATAAGCATACTTGAAAGAGAAAGGACCTGACTGTAATTAGGGAATAAGTGTGCATTAGAGGCTTTTAAAATTTAATTTGGACACCAAATTACATCTCAGTTCTCTTTCTTTAACAAACAACAACAAAAAAAAGCTTCTGACCTAAAATAAGCTTCTTTAAAACTGAGTACAGCAGCTATTATTCATGCTTTATATTGTACTATCACCTTGAAAAACACCACCCCATGAGGTTTTGCTGTACTTGTCCTACAAATATACAATATGATCTCTGCCCCAAAGAGCTTGCAGTTTATATGTTATAAAGTCTAATTATAGCGTGAGCATAAACCAGAAACCCTCTTACAAGTGGCAAAATTCTGAAAAAATCAAGATAATTACTACCCTAGCTCATCCTGATTTGTGAGGCTATTTTTAGAACATTATAGGCTGATGTGCTCTGAGCTTTTTTATATTTGCATTAAGTCCTCTGTGATTCCTCCTCTGAAATGTGTGCATATGCTGAGTCCATGTGAGATGCTACCACTGGCGCTTGTCGTAAGAATTAAATCCCTCTCAAGCTTGTTTACAGCTCAGCACTTGTCATACTGCTCCCCTGAGCTTCATGGCTGGTTGGTTTTTTTTCTTTCTCTTTGGCTCTGTGAAAGATTTAATTTCTTTTTTGTTTATGTGTGTACTTACACTTGCAGGTGCAGAAAAGAAAAAAATTGCTGTACCCAGATGTTTTGAAGCTGCAGTAGCATACATACAGCTGAAATAAAGGCGAAAAACTGTAGCAGATAAAACCAACTTTCTCATACAGTATTCTAAAGCATATTTAATACACCGATCACGTTTCATTGGCAAGACAACTCTGGAACTGAATTTTAGGAAAATGAAAATATTTCACATTTGCTGTCTCTGCTGTTTTGCAAAGGTGTCTCTTCTTAGGTCTGAAGGTGGTCCAATTACTCCTATTTTCAATTTCACTAATACCTTCTTGTAGTGGTTACAGACTCAATCATCAGTACAGCTACTGCATACCAGGCTGTCTTAGCTCATTACTGAATTAGTTGAACCTCAGAGAATTTTTTACAGATTTTCACCCATACTTTGAAATACATATCATATTGTTAAAAAAGAACTACCCTCTTCCTTCTGTAGTAATAGGAGAAATCATTGCCTGTAGAGACTCTAGTTCTTGTATTTCAAATCACGTCTAGTTAAGCATGTCTCCATTTCACAACTGCAGCTGGTTAACCTTGCAATTCATTTACCTCATTGCACACTCTAACACTCCATAAAAGGGTGCAAAGATTAATGAGTTATGGTTCCATAGGCAACTGCTGTAGCTATCCATCTACAATCACAGTAAGGCCTTGTCTGCTTCACCTTAGCAGCATGTGCAGACAGAGCCTTTCCGCAATCGGTAGAAGGGCTGCTCAATTCCTTGTGCAAGCTCAGCACATGCCTTAAGAACCATCCCTTAGATAAGCATGTTCCTAGTCAGTTAAGTTTATTTGCAAAACTACATGCCAGACAAAACAGTTCTTTTGTTAACTTTCTTTGATCAACTGTAACATGGAACTTGCTGATTATGGGCATGGTAAAAACACAAGGATTTGACACAGGACCCACCCGAATTTTGAAGACCACTCCTGTGAAACCTAAATGGATTAATCTGCTTCTCTTTCAGCTTCAGTTAATTCCTCTACAGCTTCCATAGGGCACCGTGTGGAAAAACCTAATCAGTGGCTCTGTGATATGACATATATATATATACATACNGACCTATAAATACATAGAACCATTTTTTCTTTTGAAACACTTTGATTTTGTATCTCAGCATTACTAACTTTACTATGCACAACTAAAATAAACACTGACAAACTGATGGCAGAGCAGTAAAGACATGTCTGTGTAAAAAAAACACAGGAGAGAAAGACTATTTCCCATGCTAGGAGAAAGAACACAATGATAGTTAAACCGAAACTGTTTTTACAGCATCCCCAAAATGTGAGGTGTTGCACATAAAAAAGAAGACAGTACTGACTTAATATGGTCTCCAGCAAGCATAAAGGTTTCCCACTTCGTGCAGATAAAAGAGATGAGACCCTAGTGGATAATTTGGGTGAGGTGCAGAAAGCGATTTTCACCTCCCCTGAACTACATATGGCAGTGAAATGCATTTAGTTTGACAGACAGGAATTATTACCCAAGTTTGGACTGAGTGAACTTTGTCAATTATTGACAAAGTGTACATTATACTAAAGAATAGCAGTTTACAATCAGGTGAAATGTCTTTGTGCTGTGAAGCAACTGGCAACAGAGAGCTTGGTCAGATGCTGCGCAGAACTTCATGTTTCTTGATAGAAAGCTCAACTCTCATTAGCTAAAGGACTGAAAGCAAAAGCATTTTGCCTGTACATGCTCTATAGTCCACTCACAGTAAAGTTCCCATTTGCTGCTGCTGCTGCTTCTTATTGATCTTTTATTGCAATGAGGCTTCTTGACAATGCAATGGCACTCTTCATTCGCTGCTTTGTGTTTTCTCTGGAGATTCTGTTCAGCAGAATTCCTAGCATCTTTAGCATCACCTATAAGGAAGAGAATACGGCTGTTACTGCAGGCAGTCAGAAGTTCAGGGTAGATATATTTTACCCTTTCTAGCTAGGGATAAGCAAGAGACTGACCTTGAAAACATTTTTTTCATAGCTCCCTCCTCCTGCTCCCCCCAATTTATTTTATGCAGGGTCATATATAAGATGATAAAAAGAGATGGTCAAGAAATTCTCATAAAATTGCAAGTGGATTGTAAGATCTCTCAAACAATAGATTTTATGTATATTTTAAATACAATGTATTTGCAAGGACTGCGTAAACACATCAAATGAAGAATACATTCATATAAAACACTTTTATTACTGCCAAAATCCAAATGTCAATAAGAAGTAATGGCAGGTTAAAAACTTCGAAGACACCACTGCTAAACAGCAGTTTCCTGGTGCAGTTAAATCACTCTGTGAAAGCTCACAGTCCACTTACATGCAGAATTTTTTGGTTTGCTTAATTTCAACAATGAATAAACTTTTCCATATAAAATAGTGTCTATGGATCAAGTGTATCATGAAGGATGTTTTGGAAGGACACAAACCTAGTGAGAGTTTGAGAGGCACAGCTGTCCTGATGAGGAACAACGCTGCCCAGAGCCCTCGGGGAGCCTTGCTTCCTTAGCTCAAACAGACTGAAGGCACATCTCACCTACTTCTATGGAACTGGAGATGAAAACCCATTTCTCCCCATTGAGTAGCTCACCTAGTCAGAAGAGTGCTTGAATTAGCAAGATGCTCGAATTCGAGTATAATGGCAATTTTACAACAATCTGTTTAGACAACTTTGTGCTCCAGAGAGTATAAGGACTGTTGCTGAACCATCTTTTTAACATGATAAAAAATAACACCCCTTTTGTTCTTTATTACTGTGTTCATATTCATCAGGGAAAATAAAACCAAGTTATGTTTTCATTATAGTTGCACATAAACAAGCATGTGTGTGTGTATAAGGGAAAATAATAGGAATGCAGTAACAGTCCAATGTAGTGAAGACTTCACCTGACTTCCTACACTGTCACCACTTATCCTCTATCAAGTTCCCTTTTTCTAAACATTTCCTTTCAGGCTGAATTCTTCCTAATTACTCACACTATTGGGATTCATTTTGAGTCCCTCCATTCTGTCCCAGGCTTACTTAGTAATAAGTTTTTATATATAAAACATTAAAAATTAAAGTTGAGCGCTGAATGTCTTCCTGAGTAGCAGGCTAGTTCTCTACTTTCTAAAATCCTATATAACAACATTTGAATTTTCAGAATTTATACTGAATGTGAGTCTTCTGTAACTGTAATAGGGTGCCCCTAGTGCAACATGCTTCCTTGGATGAACCAAACACATTGTTTTTATATAGATCTAAAAACATACATCATCACATGCATGTGAATTATAGAATTTGTATTACAGAAGTTGTATTATAACATTTAAACCTTTCCACTGAAGGATGTATAGGTAACACTCAAAAAAAAGGCTTCTACCTTCAGTGGCAGCAGCTAATTGAAATATACACAACTAATAACATCTCTGGAGATCCAGCCATAATAAGCAGACAGTTTCCAAAGGAACTGATCCAATAGCTTCATTACTTGCAGCTGTTTGGTATACTGAAAGCTCAATGTGTTTATTCCTCTTATGGAAATGCTTTCCCCCCAACAAAGTAGGAATTTGTCTGCAATTCCCTACAGACTATTCCAAAAGCTGTATTTCCTAGGCCATGTTTTCCCATTCCAAAAGCTGTATTTCTTAGGCTGCATTTTCCCATTCGGCAGCAACTGAATGGCCTAAACTGGCTATGCTGTTTTCTGCTGCTGCCAGTGGTGTTTCTTCAGCCTGATCAGCTCCATGATTTAGCTCAGTGTGTATCTGCAAAACTGGCTGAAGACAGACTTAGCAGCTACAGGGGAAAAGGGCTGTTTCAATCACTGAAAATGTTCTTACAGAATCAGAGCCTTACAAGCCTCAGCTTAGCAAATTTATGAGATTAAACTCCCCTTGTAAAATTTAGCTACCTTTATCTAAAAAAAATTTGTAATAGCTAAGTAAAAGAAATAATTTATAAAGCAAAATTCACTTAACTATTTGTGATGGTGTAGTCTGAGGTAGTGGTGGTGTAATCCAAAGGGTGTTGGTAATGCAGGTTTACAAGGGAAAAGAATAACCTTTTTTTCCCCTCAACTCTATCATCTGTGGCTATAATAGAAAGCTAAACTTTCAGGTACGCAGCCCTTCTTGGTGTTGTGAAACAGAAGCAACAATCTGCAGGAAAGGACAAGCTGGAAATAATTATTTTGAGTTCTATTATGTTCATTAATATGCCAATTTGAGAGAAAAGGCAGATTAAACAAGTGAAGAGTGCAAGACTATCTAATGGTGAAACTGGAAAGGCTTTAAAGCCCTCCAGGATAGACAAAGAAACTGCTATGAAACAGCCAGAAGTCAACTAGAAGAATAATGCCAAAATTCTATCTGCAGTATATTTTAGTTTTATGCTGTACTCCGTTCATTATTTTTAATATCTACTAAAGGTTTTAATTTTAGGTCCCAGGCTCATCTTCTGATATTTAAAGACCATACAAGTGTAACATCTAATTTGATTTTGACACTACACCCTCACTAGTATTTTAAATATGCTAATGGCAACAACTGCAAAGGGAAGGGAAGGAACTTTATCTTTCAGGCCACTGAATAAAACCGAGAAACAGAATTCCGGACAGAGTGGGTTACAACACATTCCCATCCAGAAGTAACTTGCATTACTTTTGCTAGGAAAAAACTTCAGTGTATTTACTGCATTTTAAACACAGATTGTACTTTCATTTCCTTTTACATCATATCAAGAGTGCCTTCTGAGGAGCCCAAAAGACAATGGATTTCTTTTATCAAATACAAATAAGTTCTAGAGTATTAAAAAAAAAATGTTCTGCTTTAGTAAGGTTGTCTTAGTTAAATCGAATCAATATTAAGCTCCAAGAAGGTCTACAAACAATGGCAGTTCTTTGCACTGAAGTTTCTCCTATAACAAACTTGAAGAAACTTCACAGGGTATCCTCAAGAAAGGCTAAGTCATATCAGCCTTAAAAGCGGAGGATGACACAGCCTGCCTTGAGATTTTTCTGCTGTGGTACTTACTAGCCTGCTGTCTCAGACGAAGGTCACCAAAAAGGGACAAGCTACAGTATATTTATTTTAAACAGTATTATTAAGAGACTCTTCAGAACTGAGAGAACTTCATTATTTAGCAGACTAATAAAATGCCACCATTCAACACCAAGTCACATTTACTATATTAATATAAACCAGCATACATGCCACTTGTTAAGAGCTTCTTTTTGATTCCATCAAGGAAGATCATACAAGCACTCGTCTCCTTTAGGATAACTGGCCTTTCTATGATCTCATGAGAGTATCCAGTATATGTTACCTGGGAAAGAAAACAGAGTGGAAAGTCACACAAATAGAAGAAAAGCTTCCCTAGCATAAACATGTTGCCTTAGGCTCCTTTTGGGAATTCTGATCTGATTACAAATATCTGAAGCTCTTGGCTATCTTTCAGAGCCATTAGTTACATGTGCCCTACTGTTCTGGTTCCTCAAGCTGCAATTTTAGGAACCAGTAAAAAAGCTTCACTTTATCAGATAAGACACATTACCCAAGCTGTCCTGCATGTTGCACGCTATTCATGACTAAAATTCTGGACGAATTTTTGTTTCTCCTCTGTAGCGGTGTCTTTTGCTTTCCATCACCAGACAACAACTTAAAAGTTGATTATACACCAACCATCAAAAGAAGATGATGTTCCAAGGTACAAAGGAATGTGACAGGAAGAACAGGCCATCTACATGATATCTAACAAATACACTGCACTTCACTAAATACCCTGGGAAAATTACACCCCATGCCATCAACTCGCTAGCTCAAGGAGGAACTGAAGTCTTTCCAAGATAATTAAGAAGACACAAATCTCAGAAGAATGCAGCTGAAAACGTGAGAAACTGGTACACAAAATTCAATCTTCATTTCAGGCAGAAAACACCCAGGTAATTCAAATACATACAATTTAAAACTCTTAAGTATTCATGTTCCACTTCTACAGCCTTAGAAGAAATGAAATGACATCAATCTCTTGGTAGCACATCACGACATGATGAATGAATGAAAAAGTCACAGGAGGCTGTAAGAAACAGATCCACAGGTTACTTCCCTTTTGCCACAAGGCTTAATTCTTAATTTTACTAATTATGAGCAATACATACGTAGGTTACATTTTCAAGGCTACCATGCTATCACTGTGAGATAACTTCCTTCAGAAAAGTACTGCTATATGCTACTGCATTCACTGCAATTTTTGGAAAAAACAACTTTTTTATAAATGGCTAACATGAAGAATTTAGTGAACTAAAATATGAAAACAAGTTCATTTACATTAAATCCATAACATGAGATTTGTTCAGCAAGGCTACTTAAAAAATGCTTAAAGAACGGAGAATTGGTTGCTGACAAGCTAAGTTTTTGATCATGAAATAAACCTTATTTTAAATTGTCTGATACAGCCCATACATGTAATTTGAACATTTAATTTGCTTAATATGAAGCTAAATTTGCCCAAATTTAAATGTAGATATACATACAACATCACCATTATCCTTGTAGTTGTTACAAAAACCTCAACCTCTCTGAAATAATATGAACAGTAAGAAAGCCTCAACAAACCCAGCACATTTTTATATAAACAAACACATTAGCTTTATAGCACCTTGCAGGCATAATAACTACGCTAATCTCTGTCAGAATGAAGCGTTTCACAGCTAAACATTTTCCACTTTTTTTTTTTATCTGCTGCAATACAGGAAACATCAACTTAAACATGGTTACTTTAGGTTAATGGAATGACTGAATACAAAATTTTAATTAAGTGTCTTAGAGGTAGAACAGTGATCCAAAACTCAAAGGACCTTTCTGCATAGTGTCTGTAAACTACAATGAAGTACCAGTCAACAAGTTTTCCCTTTTAGCACTGAATTAATGGGGTAGAATTAAAAGAGGCAAAATTATACGTTTAAAAATGTAATGTTCAAGGAGACAACATGCTGGGCGTCATCTAAGAACTGCCCTTTTGAGCTACGTTAAAACTGGAGTAAAGATTTTATTAAAAGCAAAAAATCATTCAAGCAATCATAAAACATACTTACCAATATTTTATTAGAGGCGTATTAAGCATACATAAAAAAAAATACAGGATGCAACTAGGTAAAGTAAGCTCACAAGTCTCAAAAAATCAAACACTGATAAAAAAAAAAAAAAAGAGAACAATCAGGTATATAATTTCCCCTACACAAAAATTTCTAAACAGTCTCTAACAAAACTACTGTGACAGCCTATGGCCACAGTCGTTGGTGGAACATTAGTATATCCTACAGCATAAAAAAAAGTAATTGCTTTCTACAGGCCAGCATACAAATAACAATGCTTAATACTTGCAGAAAAGCTTTGAGAATACCAAGTGTTACTCAAGATTTTTTACCCTGACCTTCAGTTTCTAATATCTTCTGGCAGTAAAACACTACAGAACATGATTTAACACCTGTTTCCCAGGGTTCTCTCTCTCCCCATTTCCAGTAAAAGAGACGTGGACATGGTTTTTCTTATAGAAATTGTCGTGTTTAAAATACATCACCCAACACGTACAACTCACTATGTGCTATGATTTGATCTATTCCTGCTCTGCCCCCCCGCCCCCTCCGCCCGGGGTTTACTCATCCGTTCTGCTAAAGAAAAACTGAAGCACAGGTAAATCAAAGTTTCTTTCCCAAAGTGTACAAATGCACACGGAGACACCAGCTGCACTTGAGGAAGCTCTGGGTGACTGCACACTCACTGACCATAAGCTAATAATGACAAGTTTTCCATTAAATGCAAGTAATGGCTATATAAAACCTGAAATGATTATTCAAGTAAAAATGGCAACTCTCTTGAGATAAGGGGAAATGGTGATTCCAGTATGGATACCAAGAATTAACTTTAAGTTACTGCTTTTTGGTAAGGCAATGGAAACTTGAGGTAAAACGTCTTCCCTAAGTACAAATACAGAGGTGGCACAAAACAGAAACTACTGATGGCTGGATGGAAAAAAATACTTCTGACGCAGGAACAAACAAACCTGAAATACGTGCAGCTAAGCTCAAATAACTCCAAATGCATTCAATATAACTTGGTCTTCTGGAGTCACTTCAGTCAAGAGTCCCAATTTAACTTATCTCTAGGAAATCTCCCAAGTAACATGATTATTCTTCATAATTATGCAGTCTCCTACAGTGTTTAGTCGGCAAATGAATCACTTCCTATAGTAAAAATCGTAATTTATTTGTTTTTCTCCATCACAAAAATACCATGCCACTGTTTTAATGATACACCTTACTTGCCCATTTAAAGCTATCTGACAGTCACTAGAACAACCTAGTTACCTCACACCTCTTCCTTTGGGCTACTACATGTTTATATGTTTTATACCTAACATTTACCTTTTGTATAAGCATTCTCTACATGGTTTGACACAAGCAATGCTTTACTCATTATCTGAGAATGTATATATGCATCTGCCATATACGCAGAGCTTTCAATCTCAGTTTTGTTTTCCAACTTTTCTCAACAGTATGTGGCCACATCCTTCCAAACTCTTACCATTAAACTGATAGATGCTTAAAAAAATTAGTTACATAATAAAAGACATATGTGAGGAATTTACAGTCAAGTATCATACAACTGGTTCTAGTTGAATGTAATCTTTTCCAACACCATATACCATGGTGTTATTCAAAATATATCATTTTCAAGGAAGATCAATCGGATTTAAAATACTATAAATATTTCTCTGGGTTTGAATACAGATGCATTCAGGAACTCTTTTAGTAACATACACATCAAATTCCGTAACTAAGTCCTTTAAACTCTCCTCATCATGATGCTGTATTTTGTAATCTTCCATGTGTACATGCATGAAGCCATCAGACTGGTTAATCATACTGTGAGATAACGGTTTCACTAACATCTTTCAAGAACAAAAGAATACTGCAATTTATTGCTGTCGGGTGTTTCATGTGTCTTGTTATTTGCAGTTCTTAAAGTGGCAGATCTTGAAGAGCTGTGACTACATAAACTGTTCCTCTTTTCTTTCTAAAAGTCTTCTAAACCTGCACGGACAAAAATCAAGATGCAATTCAAAACTTAAGTCATATAACTCTTTAGACTTTGAAGGAATTTTTGAGCTGTTGAGATTGATGTAGTTTATTTAGAGGCTCCAACAATAGGCTGGATGGTTTCTAAATTTTAATACTGTTGTTCAGTAGATTTATTTAGCAGCTGAGCCCAGTTTACCTAGAAGGGTAGAGCAGACTTCAAATACATGCTGATGGCCCAGAAAAACATCTCTATATAATGTGCAGAAGTTAGTACATCCTACCACAATAAACAGCTACAAAAATATGTTTATGCATAGACACTTGTGTCATTTAATTCTAAAAAAAAAAAAAAGGGGAGAAAAGACTACGCCCAAAGTTTCAAACTGAGCATAAAATTATGCACAAAGACAAAATTTTGTTGCAAATATTTTACTCAAAAAGTAATAATTTACAGCAGTGCTTTAACAGCTGTTCAAAACATTTAACATTCATTAGAAACAAAACTATAAGTCAAAAGCACATTCTGAATGTTTCAAATGGAGCAATGAAGTCATAAGAGCAAGCTACCATTAATCATATGCATTCCTACATCTAGCTGCTAACTAGAAGACAAAAGAAAAAACCAAAACAAAAACCCAAACCAAAACTAGCAGCCATCTTTCTGTACACAACTCAGACTACAAAAAGTCCTGAAACTGAACTGTACAATTCTACTTCTATGCTCGTGTCCTTTTCTTAACAGTTACCCGGTAGCAGCTGCAAAATGGCAGAATGCACACCAGTTGGTGTTTCCAGTTTGGGGGTTTCTTTCTTTTTGTCTAAAACAGTTTTTACATTAAACCATACTTTGGTGTGACTTACAGACCATTCCTATGGGTCTACGGCTAAGAATAATTAAACAATGGTAAAAGCCTAACAGCTATAGTACTTTTAGCAGTATGTCCTACTTTATACAATTATGTTTGGTATCTCTGCACAGCCTGCACACTGAAAACCCCACAAATATATATTTTTATTGTAGTAATTCCACTTTCACTGAAAGTTTATTAAGGTAAGCTTACAGCCTGGCAGGATTACACCTGTACAGAGGTGCATAGATTCATATCATTCTGCTTACATGCTTTTAAAGACAGGAATGTGACACCAAATCCAAAGAGTTATGTTTACCCAGATTATCAGCTGACCAATAACCATCATTGTAAGTGTGCTCCATTTCAGCATCAGAAGTGAATTCATACTGAATTCCACTGTTTAATGATATTCACACTGAAGGATTTAAAAAAATATTTTCTTGGCAAACAAATCATCTTTTCTTGGGCTAGTTAACTATAAAAATTAGAATTTATTCATCCTCTCAAATGTCAATCTAATAAGATATATCACATCCAAGAGACAGGAAGATATATTGGAACACGTTACCTTCTGTAACTTTAGTTAATTCCACTGTATATACACATACATGCTATCTTGCTATCTTCATATGCAAAACTTCCCTTTACCATCCTTTTCTCTCCCCCTTGCTCCTCCCCAGCTCTTTTATTTTTAATAATTAGCATCAATGAGCACACTCATCAGCAATGGTCCATGTTGTTCTTACCATTGTTTATAACAAACAATAAAATTAACATAATTTCAGCTTGCTTCATTTTCATCTGTCTTGTTTACAGTTGTTTCCATTCTGCTGGGACTACTTTCTTTAGAAATCTCATCTGTTTCTTCAGAGTGTTGTCCAGCTTTCTTTGATGAAGGTGCAACATTACCTTTTTGAAGAATTTCAGTAGCTTCATGCTCTAGTACCTCTGATGGAGTCAAAGGCTCCAAATGAATACTGCCTTGTTCACTGATGTCTGAACTAACAGATTCAGGTTCATCTCTTTTTCTCAAGAACTGCTCAAAACTAACATCTTCACCCAATGTTAGTTTTAAGTCCCTTGCATTCATTGCGGAAAGTGTAGTTTCATCCAAGCTATGTACTTTAGTCTGCTCATTCAAGATAATGTTATCTGAGCTTTGGCAATTTTTCAACTCACTTTCATCATTAATACATTTTTGTTTCTCATCTACCAACTGTTTGTTACTTTCTGAATCACAACATGCTCCTTTCTCATGCAAAGAATTCTTTGAGCTGCTGTCAGGGAGTTCCAAACTAGGAACATTTTCTGTAGTTGACAGTGATGAGTTTTCTTCACTCGTTTCAATTGATCCAACTTTTTTAGTTTGATTTCTATTGTTTTCTTTTGTTTTGTCTGAAGAGTCATGCTCTTGTTTGCTGAAAAAAACAAAACAAGTTATTTTTATAACAAATGAAATAAAGCAACACATGGCTGTACTCAGCAAAATGACATTCAGAAAGTGGTATTATGGACTCCCTATATGGTATTTCTCACAAATTTTCACAGTGAGATGATCTGAATTTAATTAACAGCTGCATTCTTCTTACCTATTTAGAAACTCAGCTTTGTATTTAGCGTTCAGTTAGTACTGTTTAGTTCTCGCATTTCATCTCCAGAAAGGAAGGTTAAGTTGTCCCACTTGTGTGACACACAGAATTTTCCAAAACACAATGTTAAGTTCCTCAACCTGCACAGCCTCTTTGACATAGATACACATACAACTACTTGGAAACTCGTTGATGTGCAAGAAAGAAGCCAGCTGGTAGCTTTATACTGTCAAACTGATTCTGCAAAACTAATGAGAGGAAAGCAAGAAAAAAAGCTAACACTTGGAAACCTAAATTAACTTAAATCTAAAATTTAGTTTAGCAACTACAGATTTGGATTCAAAAAACCAGTGAATCTGTGAAGCAGCATTTTTAGTCACTTTTCTGACTAAACTGTATGTTTATAAACAGGAAATACAGATCAGTACTGACTTATGCAAGTAAAACCAAAAATCTTACTGTATAACAAAATCTAAACCACAGTGTATGAACTTTGTAGACAAAGTGGTTGTTTAAACCTTGTATTATTTAAATAAAACCACATCCATGTGGTGCTTCAGGGTGACCAGGACGAAAAAAAAAAATAAATCAGAATGCTCCAAAGAAAGACTGAACTGTGTACTTTGAATGCCATCTGTACCCACAAAAATACAAAATAGTCTGGTCATATTGCTCTATGCAATTTGCTCTTATTTTCATATTCCAACAGCCGAAATTCTGAATAGTAGTTTCTAATATTTCTCTTCACTTGTTATAGCAACACCAGCTTTCCCATCCTTTCAGTGATGGAGCTCAAGATTTAAATTTGATAAAAGTTTAAGATAATTTCTAACTTATTCAAAATTTTTCAAAATGAGAAGTAGCTGAAATTATCTAAAATGATGATGGTAACAGACAAAATAACGTGGGGAGGAAGATGGAAGAACAACAGTTGGTCTGATTTCAGATAAATTCTACATAAGAAGTAAATTTGGAGCAAATAAGTCTCCCAAGTTAACATTAACCTTAAAACATATTGAAAATAGTCTCTGAACAGCGACACACAGATAAAAGATGTGAGAGACATAAGATCACCAAGTATCTCATTAATCACAATGAATTTGTACTTTCTTATTTCTTCAAATAGTTTTAAAAATGGTTTGAAATATTTTTTGGGTAAAATCACTTTCAACATTACCTAAGCAACAGACAGCTCCAGGACTAACTTCTATGATTCTATAACCCATTTCCTGATACTATGTTTTTATGATATATTTTGAAGCTAAACATCTAGACATGTTGGCTGGTCCAGGAATTTAAAACAACTCACGTGATTTGCCTATGTGCTAAATGATACTGAGTTCTACAGAAAATGTTTATTCTGGAAAAGGTGCTACATACAACAAACATTAAGAAATCTGTTTTCAAGTTTTACTTTCACTTAAACAAACTAATCCAAAAATATTCTATTTTCTACACAAATTTAAGTTGGAGGAATATTTTGAGTAGGGATAAGAGACAGCTGAGACATCCTTGAGTGGTGAAATCTTACTGACCACTGAGATAGTCACAAGAATCTTTTCATCCTGTTACACTGATTTTTTCATTCATAGTAAGGAATAAACTCAAGAGATAGGCCAACCTCTTTACCAAGTTACAACCTGTATTTGCTAATTGAGTCAAAGGGCTTTTTTATTGGACTATCTAAACCAGTAAATAACATTCTCAGGTACAAACAAATTTTCCAAGTTCTCCTCTCCTGTCTCAAACTTCTAGGTAAAAAAAAAAAAAAAAAAAAAAAAGGAAAACAGGTAATATTTGAGGGAAAACTCAAGACTAGGTTCCAGCACAAAAGCCAACCCTCAAAACCACCCATCAGCTGTGGCTGACATAACTGGCCTTGCCATAACTGTTCCTAATTACCTCATCTACTCCAGAGAAACACTTAAGCTATACAGATTTGTAAAAATGCCAATAAATAGTTACAATTGCTTTCATATGAAAATCCAGTCAACTCTTTATGAAACATTGTATATGAAACACTGTATATCCATCACCTTCAGCTACTACTTTTCAACAAGCAGCTTTAGGGCGAGGTGTAGTTGTAGATTTAACAAGCACATTATCATGTTTATGTGGGAAGTTTTGAACACAGATATGCAAAAAAACCCCCACCCAAAACAAACAAAAAAACCCCCAAACCAAACCACCCAGGTTTAAATAGATGACAAACGCCTCATTAGCACACACAGAGAAGCACTTCCACACTGGAAAACCCAGAGGGATTACATATAGTACACACACGCTCTCAAGATTCACCCTGAGAAACTTTTCAAAGGACAAATCTGCCCTTAACACATCAGAGGAATCCATGACAGTCCCCCTCACCTCCTGGTAACCAAAACCCCAGCTTCATTCAAACCCAGCCTCTCATTCTCACCATTTCTGGGAAAACACAGGAAGGGAAGGATAGGAAGTGGGGAAGGAGAGAAGAAAAATCTCTATAAATTAATTTCTCATGCAAAACCATGCTGTTTCTCATCAGCATACCTTCCTGTCAAACATTTATACCAAGAAAACAGGAGTATAAAAATAAAATTGAACATGTTTCTGAACAACAATCACCATCCCAACAACAATTATCCACAAAGAACTGTGATCTTTTAGATCACTAAGCACAACAGTAAGTTCATTTAGATAGAACAGTTCTCCAGTTAATTTACCTCTGCTGCGAACTGCAGATGAATAAACAAAACCTAGCAATTATGATGTGCTAAAATCCTGCAATAAAAAGAAATATCATATAGGATTTAAAGAAATCATTCTGTTAATAAGTCAGTAACTGAAAAAGAACAGCCTTTCATCCAGTATTAGGAATTAAATGTACTCTTACTACTCTACGTGCAAACAATACTAGTTGTAGTGTAAGAAAAATTGAGGCATCAAAAAGACTGGAAAAAGAGAGAATGATAATAACTTTATTATATGGAAAGAAGGACTTAAGCGAACAGTTAGAATGCAAAATCTACCTCCTTTCATGGAAACAATGAACCCATTTTCTAAAGCACGACACAAACCATGGCTAGACTATCAAATAAGGGCTTATACTAATGAACTAGCTGCTGTATTGTCTATACCAAGTCAGGTTTTAAAGAAAGGCTACTTCAAGGGAGTAACGAAAGATACAATTTTGAATCCGAGAGATGCATCTACTCAGTGCAAACATACACCTATCCCAAGCTACAGAAACCTAGGAATTAAAGGGATTTTTTTTCTTTTTCTCACTGTATAGAAAAAGGTAAGATTTGGGTGCCTAGTGAGTCTGAGGGATGTTTTTTGCTTTAAAATCCTAGTAACCTGAATTTTCTTGCTGCTCTTTGCTAGATATATTCACTTAACTTTATTTAGAGTATTTTATTATTTTATACTACGATTTTAAAAACCATCCAGGGAAAAGTTTTACAGCAAGAAGGAAGAAACCATGCAACTTCATAACAGAACTATAAAGAAGTGACATTTACACATCTGCATACAGAGTAGTTGCAAAGTGCAAACACACACACCTTCAGTGTACAGAAAAAGTACCTCCCAGGTAACAAAACCTGTATTAAAGCTGCATTTACATTAACGGTTTAGGGTGAAACTACCTGGTTTTGAGGCATATTCTTTGATTTTTCCCCACATACTGGTTTGGTTTACAAAGCAGCCCTGGGGCATGCAAACTATATTACTTTTTGAGGAAAATGAACTGGAAGCGTTGATCCACAAGTGCTCCAGCTCCTCAAGGAGCTGGGTCCTCAAGAGTCCAAACCAACAACAGATGTTCCACACAGCTCTGACGATGTGCACGTACAGACACTCTGTCCAAAGAACACAAATCTAGTCTAAAATAACACCTCCCAAACACAGTGTACTGAAGATGCCAGATTCGCAGAATCAACTGATTTCAATTTGCTCCTGCAGCCCTAATTACTTGCTAATATCAAAATAACTATCTTGACTTAGTAACAGAGAAAAGTGTTTGAGGACTGACAATATCTGGTGCTAGAGCTACAAAACTCCAGATGTCTGTCTTAATATCCATAATGTAGTTTTAACAGTAAATACAGAACAGATTTACATATTATTTTTTTTCTACTTAAACACAAGGATAAGAGAAATTAGTATATCATATTCCATTAGAATTACAGTGATTGTTTACTAATCTGTAGCTTAAAGACGGAGTCAGCTTCTAACACCTGAACCATTTAGTCTCAATTCTTAAGCAAGTATTTTAAACAAAAGTAAAATTTCAAATTATTTGGCTCACACTGCATATGACTAGAACAAGGAGAGATACAGCAGAACATTTTCAAAGAAGAAGAGTAACCTACAGAGAGACTCTGAACTAGTTTGCTTGCTTTGTTTTTTTGTTTTGACTAAGCTTTTAAAGGTTACATATACACCAACAATTGTGAAAGATTATTACCTGGAATAAAACAGTTCAGGCTGTGGGATCTGGACTAATAGTTTAGATTAGTTGAAGTCTGCCCACAATATGCGTCAAAAGAAATGTATAAGATTTCAGTTGCTTCCCTAAGTTGACACAAAAAAAATCTATGAATTTGCATATTTTTTAAGTGTAGAGCTATAACTGATAGTTACCTACCAATCTCACATACTCACTCTGCTAATAATTTGGTTGAGTATGCCTTCCAAAAATGACATAGGTTTTTAAAGACATAAATTAATATCCAACAATTAACATTTTATACTGTATTTTGAAATTGTTCCTGATTGCCCCAGTAATACTGGTAACTCCTTGGCAATATTATAAAAAAAGTTTCTTTTAACAATCTGTAACATTTATTTGATGTCTCATGACTTTTGACTAATTTACAGTTTAAGCTTTACTAAAAATGTATTTTGTCTCTTGGAATCTAAATTCTGCATGTCTTGTTGAGTAAGTACATAATGATCCCCATTCAATACTTTCTATCATAGAAAATACACATTATGTAAATACTAATTAAATACTTTTGCCCAATTACCTGAGAAATAACACAGCACGTGTTATTTTATGTACTTGATTTCAAGATGCAGCTGATCATTGTATTTACCTTACGAAAGTTGGAGTTTCTGTTTTTCCTTCAGATATACTAGGTCTTGAAATTTTCCGTAATAATTAATGATATTTCTTTATTTTACATTTGTGAGCAACTGATTACAATACAAACTTGCAGAAACACATTCCCATAGATCTGCTAAACAGCAGAGATTGGGCATGGATCTTAACATAGATGTCTGCCAAGTCTTCCAAGTTAAAAAAATAAAACATAACAAAGCCAGAAACTAAGGGAAACTTTAGAGAAAGTTTTGTAGCCTCTTTCATATACATAATTTCAATTATCCCTTATTGAATAGGACACAAACTCAGTCCAAGCAGCTTTTTATTTGGAGGGGAAAAAAATAAACCTGAACTTGTGTTTTGATAGGAAAAACCAAAAAGCAATAGAAGCAAAGGAAAAGAAAAAAAACCTCCGAAGTTGAGACAAGGATATTTTTAAAGCATTAAGCAGTGGTTTAGCCCTGCAGATGCTATTACATTAAGTGTAAGCATAAGGAAAATTGCTAACAAAATACACCTTCCCCAGTGAAGTAACTCCTTGATTCTAAACAAAATGAACAAAAGGCAATTTTTTTCAGTCATTTTTAGACCAGTAGCAAAGCAAGGGACTGAAAACTGCCATTTGGCGACAGCCACACAGTCTTCTAAAAGCATCTCCCTACACTACAGGGCATCTTGCCCATATAATCTTATTCTCATTTAGGAAATTAAGAAATTAAACTTTTCTTTTCCTGTTTGAATACAACTATAAGTTAATTTTTATTGTAAAATAGAAAATGTCACCATACATAAAGAAAAACATTTAAAATTATTATTTCTGTCACAATCTCTTAAATATTTAAAACTGTGTAAACAATGTTACATACTATTAGCATAATGTTTTTTTTCCTCAGAGGTGGCATAGTGTGTTTCAATAAGGCCAAATTATGCAGCAAGTATTTTAAAATTGTATGGTAAAGTTAAGCTTATTCTATCTTCTAAAATACCTTTCGCTATAATATACTTGGTTGTATTTCTGTCACGCAAAACCCATACATTTATGATCCATGCTAAGAAACACTTTCTGACTTACAATTACTGCACCCTACTTCCTACTACAGAACCTCCTTCCTCATCTACCATCCTCCTCTGCCCTGGCTGAATGCATTCCCCTCTAGGAACTACCAGGAAAGGAAGATTTCCCAACTTATTTCTCCAAGTGTTAAATGCTATGTTTTTAAGCAACCTGCTTCATCAATTTATACTTTTGGTTCTTCAGCACCCATGGGGTCTGTCCTCTGACCTGCTGTGTATTTCAACAAACAGCCCAAATGCCGAGCATCTGGCTGCAACAAAACAACTGGCATTCCGTGGCACCTTGGAAAAAACAACCAGAGGTTCCACATGGCCCAGACCATGCTGAACTCTTCTGAAAGGTCCTGGGGTTCATATGTTCTGTAAGCTCAGACACCTACCACCAAAGTACCCTATTCTGTCTATATTCTCTATCCTCTCTAACTGTAAGGGAGTTCGAGTTGGGTTATTTTTTGAGGGTGGTGGTGGTGGATTTTTTGTTTTATTTTTAAATGAAAGCCAATATTACGTTCCACATCCTCTATAATGCTGAAACACAATATGGGATGAAAAAAAAACAAACCAAAATACGAAAAACTAAGAGAAAACACATCTGAAGGAGTCTATGGAAAAGAAAGGTGTTACTGTATGTGTTCGAGGATCTTGCTTAATGCTGCTGAATGAAGATGAACAGTCTTCTCACATTTCTACAAAATCATCACTTCTTTTAAAAACAGCTCACCCAACCTCTTTGTGTTTTGGAAAGTAAGCAAGCAGGGTTACAAGAAAAATCTTTTTTAGGTCTGAGGACTTCTCCCACTCTCTCACTGGTTAGGATTTCTGTAACAGATTACCTTTTCTGAAGGGCAACGGAAAGACAACTTGTTACAGAAGACAATTCTGTAAAATCAGAATCCAAAGATGATATTTTTGAAAAAAGGTAAGATGATGTACTGTGTATCATCTACCTGATAGGCAGAAAATGATGGAAAATTTGTGCATGCCTTAGAAAAAAAACCCAAACAACCACGCCTTTCCAAACTCATCTTCTTTGAAGAAGTACAAATAAATAAAAAAACCCTTAAACAACCCAAAGCCCCTCAAAAAGTTACATTTCAGAGTCAATATTTACCTCAGGTTATATTTCAGGTCAACTTCCGTGTTGCCTGAAGATGAAGATACATAAGGCAACTAAACCATTCTTTCTCTGGAGCCTGGCATAAAAATAAACCAGAATGGACTGACTGCAAACTGGAAATCTCTGGGTGTGGCCGACATACTCAAGGGGTCCCCCCAACACTGCTGTGTCTTTTTGTAGTAAAACACAGAAAGCTGGAATTTTGCACTACACATATCTTCTGAACACCATGACCCAGCCATTTACGTATAGCTTAAAAAAAAAAAAAATTGTCTTTGATCTTCAAACAAGTTATGAAGTTCAGAGATACTGTTAGACTCTGTGGAGAAAAGAAAGAACATTACCTCCAACTTAGCTTCTCTCTCACTAATGGAGATTTCAGTCTTTAACCTAGTGGATAATGAATTAAGATTCAGTGTTTTAGAAATGCTTTATAGTTAAAATGGAGATAAGAGTGAAAATATTTATAGCATAGAAAGCCACCATATCTCACCTCATGAAACCCAGGAAGCAAGAGTCTTAAAATGGTTAGCGATACTTTTATTCTAGCACTTACCGCTAATCTACATGAAGAATAATCTACTCACCATAAAGGCCTTTCAAACATGACTTAAATATTTAAGATCAGAAATGATAAATTTGCTGATGTGCACTTTTAAAAAGTGCATAAAGCTACATTATGACCCAACAAAAACATCTCACAAAACAAGCTCAGTTTTCTTTCAATTATTTACCATAACCTAAATACCAAGAACACAGCTGTAGTTTACTTTAGGGCAACTGTAAAACACTGTCACTGACCTTTAACTACTATTTGGAGGAGATACTTCCCTCAAAATACCTTCACTGTACAGTCTATACCTTAGATGAGCTATAAATTATTTAAACTTATTGACTTTGAAAACCACATTAATTAAACAGCTTATCACAACATCACTAAAATTGATTTTCTGTGTTTATATAAGAAAATGCTATCGCAGAGATAGCAAAAAGTATGTCTCCTACAAAACCTTGTTAAGTCATCAATTCTAATATAAAATCTAACCTTTCAAAGGTTTCCTATAAAAAACAAAAACTGAGCAAAAACCTTCAAAATTGCTTATGCCTCTATCTTCTTTGTTGATGCTGCATTAAAGGCAAATTTAATCTGCTGAAGTATGGTGCTGCCTCTGTTATATTTAAAGAATGTTATTAATCATATATTAAATGATTCACAACCTCAGCGAGTCTTAAAGCTGTTTATCAACTTAATTTTATGAAAAATTTATACTAATATAAGATTGATATCTACCACATGTATTTTCCTAATTTAATCCCAGAAAGCAGTACTAAAACCAGACCTTTTAAGAATTTTAGCCAATACTTTCAGCACACCATGAAGACTTTCTAAGGCTAACTTGGACTGTAGTATAAACAACTATTTGTAACTATTTTAATTATTACATCTTCATTTGCAATAAAAGATTGCAAAGATAACTACCAAAAAAAAGGATCATAAAATAACTTTGCTACAATAGCTCTATAAAATGCTCATCTAATTAACAGTAACAAAGATGATCAAGGTAAATCAAATGACAACACATTTTCTGGGTCAGGGACTTGAAATACTCTGCAGCATTTAAGCATGAGTAGCAACACCGGTAAGACATAATGCAACACTGAGTATTTAGAAATCATTACAGCAGTGAAGCTAAGCTATGCAAGAACTTAAATAAATATGTTGGAAATAGTAATCTGTCTAGAGCCAGTCCTTCTTGATAGAACAGAACAATTTAGACACAAATAAATCAGATACTGTATACCCAAGGACAAAAGATATTATTCTTCCTGTCTGAATAAAATATTTTTGCCACCAAAATAAATGGGTATAAATTGGATGCAGTATCTATAGATTGTCTTAAATACATTATAATGATTATTTTACATTATCAAATTCCAATATGATTTCTGTGTTCATGTTTCATAGCTTATAAAAAAGATTCAAACTGGCTAGTTTAATGCTGGTTTGGATGTGAACAGGGTTTATAATATTTTGTGATAACCACATCTTTGATAACACAGTTTACCTTGGCTTCCTGACATACATTCTCAACATTAATTCTGTTTAGGAATAGGTTATAGAAAGCATTTCCTTCTAACTGGTAATTAGCCCAAGTTTCTTAAGTAGATACTAAACCATAGAAGTTGTGATGTTCCCAGCACACTTATAAGAGATCTTAAATCCCACAGTTCTCAAACAGCAACAAGGCAGTGTACTTTCCTACATCTGTGGAGCTACAGTGCTTCTGGAAAGAACGTTATGAAAATAAAACAAAGCTCATAACCACCTCCAGTAAGTACGCGTCCACAATTTCAAACAATTTTGAAAGCTCTCTACAACTCTCTAAAGATACTTTATTCTACATAAAAATAGAATTCTAGTTAAGAACAATGAAAAAATGCCCCTTAATTTTCAATTCCTTAAAAAAAAAAATAATGCCCTCAAAATGTACTAGCTGAGCATACAATTTGAGCTTGATTGAGATAGTCAATAGAATGGATTGGCCATAATCCCAAAGAGATTCTAAATAAAAGCCAAGTAAGGAAGAATGTTAATTTAGACACCTCAAAGGTCAATCTGAAACTTCACTTGATACATGAGGAGTCACCTAGAGTCTAATGGAAAATATCTGGACTCTGAAAAAGTAGGCTCCAAAATGCACAGTCCAAGCATGGATCCGAGCATTCTCATTTCTGAAATCCATGCAGCCTCATTGCCTCCCCTGCTCTCACACAATAAAATTATGTATATTTACACACACGCAGAGCTCAAATCCCAGTGCTGGAACTCGGCTGGAATCTTTTCCCAAACATCCCTTTCTTGTCCACTCCTAACCAAAAGTAACCTTTTCTGCAATGACTGTAGCTTCAATAATTTCTAGAAACAATCTTTGCTGCTTAAGTAGCTCAAGGTACCTTCCAGCCACTCAAGTGAACCACACCCAGCCTTAAATAAATAAATCTATTTTACAACCAAAAGAATGGAAAGGTCTTTGGGTTGGTTTTTTTTTCTTTGTTTGTTTGATTTTGGGTTGGTTGTTCCTTTTTTCAAGAACTCCAGCTTTTAGTAGAAATTCCCTATTTTGAAAAAATATAACTTTAACTAGAGTCAATAATTCATAAAGCACAATTCTCCTCCAAATATCTGATTATTTGAGCACCTACCGGGGAGGTACACGTGAATGCACAGCTAGAGAGAAGGAAAAGCTGCTTCTACGCTATGGTATTTTACATTGTTAATGATTGAATGGGAAATAAAAGAGGGTGACATTCATGTTATTTGACACTGTCTCCAGTTTCTCACCTGTAAAATGGGGTTAACAATGAAGACAGCAACATAATAGGTATTATTATCAGTAAGCAAAGTGTTATTATGCACAAAGCTGCAGTTACAAACATTTAACAGAATAACAAGAAACATTTACTATCTTGTCAAAAGGTTTTTAAAACAAAGGTAATACAGCATTTGCTAATCAAGCAAGGGTGCCCTATGTGTCTTTTAAGAGCCCATAGTGCAGTGACATTCAATGTCCTAAAAGTAACAAGAGAGACAGGTTAAAGGTACATACAAGTAAAATCTAAATTCTTTGACCATAAGATAAACTAGTTATACCATGCATATTCATGCTCTGTCCTTGCTGATGTGACCCAATACGTTGCATTATTCTTGTAACTTGGTAGTTGCTGGGACTATCAAGGATATTTAATATCAAGTCAGGCAGGTTTACTTGCACGCTTTAGTACTAGTTTTATGAGTTTTCCACACGAGTAACTTTTCTGAGATCCTCACACAAATGGAAACAGGATGCCACAATGCCAACAGTTCCTACTTGACCTATTTAAACAAAGCTGGCAAATGTAAATGTAGCTTGCAGTTAAAACACTTGTTAAATCTGAAACTTAAAAAAAAAAAGGTCTGTAGCAAAGCTGTAAAAGAACCAAATAGTAATATTCCAAACGAGCATTGAAAAGAGGTGTAATTCACATAACTTCAAATTAAAGTGTCAATCTAATGTAATTTCTGGGAAATTCTTAGAGAACATTTCCGAAAGCCGCGAAAATCTGCAATCCTATTCCAGTTATGTTGTTGCGGGGCACCTGAATGAAAGTGAAATACCACAGATTCAACTTCCTCTGAAATGCAACAGCATGTTCACAATGGAAACACAAACCCACTATGCTTTTTTGAATGCTGCTGTGTCAAAACAGAAATAAGTCCCGCAAGGAAAACCTGTAGTAGGTAACTAATGCTTGAAATCAAACAGCAGCATTCAAGATGGAACATAGCTTCTGTCAGAAGAAAAAAAAAGTAGCAAAAAGAACAAGAGTTTAGAGTACTGAGTAAGCGTGCAGATGATCAGTCACAAAATATGCATAAGAGACAATGGATGACAGGATCCTTGCTATTATTTGGAATACCACAGCAGTTGCAGAAGCTCTCTAGCACCAAAACTGTTACTGTTTGAACACTGAAAGTGAAGATGACAAAAATACCGGTAAAAAGGGATTAATCTCAGAGAATTTGATTATGCAGAAAAAGAAAATGCTGCAAATCAAGAACAGCCTGCATTCATGAGAAATAATCTCTTATAACTAGGAGGTTATAACAGCGACTGATCTCAGAGTAAGATTAGCTCCATCTATTAGGTCGCTAGGAACCTAGTAAATAAAGATTCAACCAAGACATGTATCCACTGTAAGCAGGGGGTTGAGTTTGGAGGAACACTAGATGTTCATCATGACAAAAGGAAAGCTCATCATATATCCGGACAACCTGTTGATGGATAAACTTGTCATAGATAATCTAGAACTAAAGATGAAGTCAGAAGCAGTGAAATCAAAAGCAGCAGATGTCTCAGCAGCTCAAGTAGAGCATCCTTGAAGATGAGAGATGGTACCAAAGGAAACAGGTGTGAATGAACTGTGGCTGCTCCACCCTCAGAATCAAGGCTCAATAAGTGTATCTGCTTCCATCACATGCTTTCCTCCTACAGTACTTAGGAGCAAAAAGCAGCTTAGCTACCAGAGCAAAGCAGCTAATAAATTCCTTTGGCCAAGATTCAGTTTACGCAGTTACAAGCGACAGAACTCATTCAAAGCATATTTTGCCACTATATACTGTAAAGTCATTGGTTGAAAAAAATGCAACTTACTTGAATGTTAAACAGATCAGGATTTATATGTTTTAGTGAACATCCAAAGAGAATGACAAAGCCCTTTAGCTTCAGAAGCTAGATCAAGTTCAGAACAAAATGGGCTTTGATGTCAACACACATAAGTCATCATTTATATCATACTCTAGCTTGGGATGATATTGATAGACCTGGGCAGCAAAGAAACACTGCAAATGAGCAGCAAAGAAACACTGCATCACATAAGTGAAACTCCTGGTAAGCCTCTCTTCAAAGGAGTATAGCCCCCAAAAAAAGCTGCAAGTCCATGCTGCAAAGCAGAGAACATTATCACAGAAGGGCCTTTGCCAGATTACAATATTGGGAGAAACGACCAGACCTGCTGCCTAAAAGATGCAAGAAGAGAATACCACAGCTTCAATGTATGAAGAAAAAGGAAAAGGTCTGGTCAGATCCTTATTCACTTACATACCAAAATAATCCCAAGCTGGACTGGGTTCAATTTTCTGGTCCACAATGATGTATCAGTGAGCCAAGGCAGTATAGGATACCTGCTCACTTTCAACTCCCCTGCAACAAAAATGTCTGCTGTCAGTTCATTTTAAAATATGTTAATTGTTGCGCAAAGCAGAGAGTTGAGCATTAGAAAAGTACTGGCATAGTTATTAAGCCTTATTCCTTCAGCACAAGGTGGGTAACTAAACAAACATGACAACTTTGTGTAGAGTCACAATTTAAAAAAGCAATTTCCACTAGAACATCTCCAGCTAGGTTATCTGTATTACTAATGGCAGGATTCTGGTCCAAATACAGTCTCCTCAACACTACACAGAGTCCATGGAATATGTCTGGTCATTAGCAATAAAGATGAGTTTTATACCACATACAGACAGCCTGATATATAATAAAAGACACCACGTTGAGAGATGCAAGAGAAGATCCAAGTGTTTAAGATTGTAACTGGGAGTCATTGCTTCTGATGAAGTGTTTCTGAAGAGCCCCATAAACAAGTCATACCTCACTGAATTATAGGTCAAAGAATGGAAAGAAACATTCATATATCATTGAGAAACTACACAGTGCAAGTTGTAAGTATTGTCTGCAAGTTCCTCTTCTTCCAAAGCAAACCACAGAGTACCATGAAGAACCATCCCACAAAAGATGAACGTTTTTGTGTGTACTCTGTACTGCAAATAACGAAAAATATCTGCTACACAGGTATATTCATGCTCTTAGGTTTAGCAAGGATATATTCTTGTCCAAAGTATCACAGAATTAGTATACGAAACAGGACAAGATTTACTGAAATGAAACAAGCATGACAGTTTCAAAAAGCACCATCACAGATTGTATCACCTCATGTAGTACCAGTAACTAATCTTATGCCAGTATCAGAGCTCTCAGAAATAATGGCTATCTGCACCTGTCATAATCTAGCAGCTTGCAGAAACAAACCTGCACATATTCTTGACTCCACTTCAAATCTTTTCACTGCTCACCCATCTGGTTCTGAGTAATATATATACTTTGTAAATCCAACATTCTTAACTATTTTCATGTAACATCTGTGTAATACATTCAAGACAGCAAGATTCTTGTACAGTACTGACAACAGCCTGCCAGCAACTGTACCTCCTTCCTTACCGTTCAATACATCTACAACCTTTCTTTACATACAGTTCAGCAAGTATTAATTCCCAACACCCTAATGCCAGCTCCAAGTAGAAAAGCTAGGGTAGTATCACCGCTCAATAGTTCATTTTCCATTGTTTGAGTTTCACTGGAATCTAAACTGTTACAGGACACAAGCTACCTTGGATTAATGAGGGGAAATACAGCTCACCCTCCTAGATGACTTTCCAGTGTTTTGTCCAATTTCGATATTCTGTGCTCCAAAATCAGGAATTTAATTTTTCAAATGGCTTTTTGGAAAACTTCCCCCAATTAACTTCCTTCCACTGCTCATTCCTGCTAGAGTACCTTCAATTCTTTTTAGTAAAGTCTTTTAGACATCCCATCAGACCACCAGTTTTATTCAACTGCATCACATTCTAAGCAGTTACTAGTAGAGGTCTGAAGCTTACAGCATGTATTTTGCTCTTGCATCATTTGAGTCAGATGTCAGATTATTCCAGTACCCCCTCTTACTGGCCACTTCATGGAAACTAAGAAAGAAAATATGAAATAATCTAACTGGGGACACTTCCATCACCCAGTGAAGGCTGATGTATAATTTGAAGCCTACAAACTTCTTGTTCCTTTGGAAGAATTCTCGCCATGCACGAGAATGTGCAACCCCTTTTAGAATCCTGCTATAGGCTAGACAGACTCAGTGACACCTTGTTAAATCAGGGTTCAACTATTTTCTTCCATCTTTAAACATGTCTTTCTTTGCAGTCTAACTGACGTTTTTAGCTTTGTGTTTTGAAATGCTTTAGAGAGCACCCAAGTGTTTGATTACAGTGCTACATTTTAAAGCCTCAGACACTGTTCCAAGATAATCGGGGATGGCTTGGTACATTTGACTCTTCTAAGGTTAAAAAAAAAAAAAAAAACCAAAAAAAACCAACAAAAACAACCCCCCAAGCAAACCTTCCAACACAATTTCCATAATACCACAGATTCTTTTTCAAATCCTTTAAAAAACTGAAAGCCAAAATCCTCATAATAATTCTGACTTATTAAGAAAAATTAAGAAGTTAATATAAACCGATATACCATTGTCATATAAATAACATAGTTTTGAAAATAATTTTTAAATATTTAAAAAATATTAAGACTGAATATGTCCTACTTCAATAAAGGTAACTTTTTAAAATGCATATTTATATTATGGAAAGAACATTGAACGCTCATTTAATAAAGCTAGCATTAAAAGCAAGTGGAAATAATAGTCTCACTATGTCCAGACTTAGAAGTCAGGATTGAGAAGTACTAATACTGCAAGATTTATAGCTCTTTGGCCAAAGAGACAGGCAAAACAGAACAAAAACCTGGTTTTGATTTTGGCTGCAGCAGGTAATCATTTTATCTCCCTGGTCAAGTAATTGTAAGAGCAAAAAGCAGTAGTATAGTAAATATAGATCTGTGTTCATGCATACATTTTAAGTTTTAGGAAGTTCTAAAGAAACCCATGTCCAAAGTGCAAATTTTGGACACCTGGCAAGAAACTAATAGAAATAAACATTGAGCAGTAAAACAAAACTTACTCAGATACTTGTTCAGCAGTTGGGATATCTACAGAAACTGAAAATAAAAATAAAGAATTAAAAATATTTTAATATGTGGAAATACACTTTTAAATCCAAGTACACAGAAATAATGATAATGAAACTGAAAAAAGGACTGCAATAACACCGAGACCATCCACATGTAAGTATTTATATAAGTATACTATATAAAGAGGACACTTTGCATACTCACCTTTCTCTATAATTACTTGACAAGTATGAGTGTGGCTTTCACTCAGATGTGTGGCCATACTATCTAAGCCAGAAACGTCAGTCAAGAAATCACAGTTAAGACATACTACAGTCACACCTCTAGAGAAGAGAAAGTAATAAGGAAGTAAATACAACATGGTTTTGAAAATAGTTTTCTTAATTTACAGCAACTGGACAGACTAGAAAAAAATAAATAAAATTTCCTGCAACTTCAGATGAGATGACCCACAAGAATATATTCTTATTTTTTATGCTTTAACTAGCACATGGAAACCCCAATCAATGACCAGAGTATCTCTATATGCTGGATGTAGTACAAATAACACCACTTTAGACAGAAATTTATGTGGACAAATAACAGATATTTGTCACTGAAGAGAACACTGCTAATGGAAGAACTGATGTTTTTATTTCCCTGCTCTCTCTGAATTGTGGAAGCATAGAAATTCAAGAGATTCTAATCTCTTAACTAATTGGTTCGCTGTCAGAAAGTAAAAACATAATTATCTGTAAATGAAAAAAGCTGAATTACCGTAGTTGTTCTGAATGCTTCTTATAGATCCAAAATCTTTTACTGGGACGAGCACTGTGAAAACTAAATATAAGAAAACATTGCCACTTAGACTGGTTTGCTTGAGTACATTATTCCACATATCCCTACATTGTACAGGGTACTGCAATTTGCTTATGACAAGGCATGAAAATAGAAGGCTCAATTACTGACCTGCACTATTCTAAAACACTAAATTGCTGAAAGCTCACAGGCTTGTGAATCTCAGCTCTAGTTCAAAAGACTGCCTCCTCTGTAAATAACAAGTTTGGGAGGGGCAAGGCATAAGTGTCAGCACAGTCCTGCAAGAATACAGTTACATTGCTTCCATCAGCAGTTCAGCTCTTGAGGCACCAGGGCTGTAGCTATACAGTACTACACAAAAGAAGTAAAGATTTGTTGAACTCACACTTCCTAAAGAGATGGCTTTAAGTAAGAGAAATCACATTTTCAGACAACCTGTAAGTCATTTATATATGCGGGTTAAGTATGTGCCAACACTGTACTCCCATATGAAATAAAAAATGAGCAGAAGAGTACACGGGGCTGCTACTGCAGAAACACCCTCCAACAGCCTTCCTCTTCACATCCCTTGTTCCTTACACTCACCAAAAGAGGTGATGATAGATGCTGCAAGAGGTCAAAGTAGAGCGACTCAGTGTGCATCAAGATGACAAAGGACAAAAAAAATGGCTATTTTACTGCATGGTTGAATTTGACAACACTGCAAACATGGCTGACAGTAGGAACAGTTCACCTCAGAGTTCCCTTTTCCACTTCTGCATTAAACTTTGTCTTGTACAATCAGGATCAAGCACATTATTTTTTTATTTTTTCAAGCATGCAACCAACAGGTTATATGCATGAAAGCATGTAAGTTATTTCAGCCTAAGACTTACATGAACATTGATGTTAGTATGAATAGGTCAACATATAAAATATATACAAAAACTTTTAAAGACTTGGGTCATAAATTCAAGAATTCTAGCACTTAAAAAATGCCAAGGCATTTTATACATACACATATTTAAAGAGTCAACTGCATTCTGTACTTTTCAGTACTTTTTTTCTGCACTACTTTTGTCCTGTTTGGGGCACAAGATTAACAAGTAGGTTTTCAAAATTTTATTTTACTATCACTGCTACAGGATTTGTGTCTAATTATTGCATAATATAATTCTATTGCTCTGAAAAACTAATGCATTTGTTTTCTTAACAGGGTTTTTTACAGCTCCCATCACTGATACCCTACAGAGCCTTACAACCAGTGAAAAACCTCCTGCAAAGTGAGATGTTATTTTTATGGACGGCCAGAAGTAATGTAAGAAAAAGTATGCACTTGAGCATGCTATTTGAGACACACTTTACATGGTATTCTAAGCGCAGATTTCATTAGCAGTAGTTGTATGAATTCAGCACTTTAAAAAATCAGATGAGCTATTCAATCTGAAACCAAAAGACCACAAATGATTAGTCATTATTTGTTATTTGTCATTGGCTGAAATGATCACAGAAGATCCCACAGAAACTGAAGCAAAGATAGAACACGGCCTGAACCACTGCATTTTTAAGGCAAAACAAGAACATAGGGTGTAGGCCCTCAATACAAAGTAAAAATCTAACCTTACACACATTTCCCTGCCAGTCCTATGACCCAGATCAAGATCCAGCTAATGGAAACACTCAATGCACCTTTTATGAATTTAGGAAATATTTGATAACCCAGTAAAAATTTTGAATTCTTACCTCATCATGTGATTGACATAGGCTTTGCTACAGCTAGTGTTGTATCTGCATAAGCTGCAGTGGACATAAGCAGGAAAATGGCTTGCAAAATCTTTTATTTCTGAGTAACACTCAATGCATTTGTGAGCTCCCAAACGATACCTAACGGTAATATGAAAAAATTAGTAACCAATATCAGCACTTTAAGTCAAAATAACTATTTCAAACTTTTTTGCTTTAAGTCAGTAGTGAGCTTGCCTACATTAGAGAAAAAAATAAGAAACTTAAAAATATACCAGTTAAATAGTTATTCTAGATTATGTTAGCATACATGAAGACAACCTTGTTTTTTCTTGCATTATACTGTCATTACAACCTTAGTAAAAAAGTGAAAATTAATACAAGCATCTTTTATTGGCCACTCCTGGGAACAAGACACTGCAGCAGATGACAATGTCCAACTTTGGCTGCTGGTGTTATCTCTAAGTACTTGAGATGGATTTCAAGAAATGCTTCATCTACCACAATCCAGAGAAAAAGCTTTTGGTTTTCCCGTCACCCCAATATACCCCAAAAGCTCCGAAATGCCTACAAAGCAAGAATAATATTGTGCTCTTCCTCAATTTTGCTGGCTGGTTTTGGATGTTTCAGTGAGCTATACACTGTAAGAGTTAGCACCTTATTGATACGGAGACATCTGCAATCTTTGACAAAGAAAATGCTAACTCATCTTAGCCAATGAAATTATATACTAGTCCACGAAACACCAGTTTTTAATATAAGGGTAGCAAAACCTAGGAAATTGTCCATATAAGGACAACATTTTCCCAAGAACTTGCTTTTATTTTCTTGACTTTTTTTTTTTTTTGGTAGCTCCCCAAATTAAAGTATCTCCTGGGACAGACAAGACTTAACCTTTTAATTAACAGGTTAAAATAAAACTCTTAAGAAATTGAAGGAGGAAAATACTTTTCCCTCCGTAACAAAGCTTGCCAAGAACACCCAGGCAGATGTATTCCCCTCCACAGGTCACTTTTAAACGTACATCTGCCTAATGAGACAGTATTTCAAGAGGCGGTGGCCCTGTACAGGAAAAAATTCTAAATGTAGAACAGAGAAGTTTCCAGAACATCTGTTCTTCCATCATAAAGTAGTCCACCACCAACAAAATTGGTGAATGAAGATTCAAAAATTAAAATTACACTACCAGGATGAGCACAGCTTATGCATTTGCTTTTTCCGCAAAACGGTAGCGTCAATTGTCCTGTATTAGAAGTTATCAAAAAGTAATTAAATGATCAGTTATTTATATTCAATGTATCCTTAAAGATACTATCAATGCTAATATTTTACCTTAGATTGTGCAATGCTGTATTTGTAATTTCTTTTTTTTTTTTCCTGTTGGTCCATGCATTTTGCTTCTTCGATGTTGCTGGTTTTGATTTTGATTTTGACTTATTCGTATTAGATTTGTTATTATTTTTAGTGGTTGTATTTTTAGTTTTAGGTGATAACTGAAACGTGGAAGCACTTGTACTGACAAAAGATGTCGCCGATGATCCTGATTGAAGAGATCCAACAGATGCTCGAATAGTGACCTACAAGTATGAAATTAAAATTTTTTCTATTTAGGGTTACGTTTTCTAGGTTCTCCTCTTTATATGTCCCAAAATTTAAGCCACTTCAGGACAAAAATCACAGCATAAGAAACACTCCTCAGTAAAGACCACTTTGAAAAATACAGAATGCTGTTGACTAGAGAAAAACTAATCTCAACTGGATGCCTAAAAAGCTCGTTTTGGTGGAAACAGCCACGACAAAACACTGCTCTTTTCAAATCTGCAGCTGACTTCATCCTGCTTTCTTAAAAAAATAAAATGTAGCTATGGAGAAGAAACAGAAAGGTCAGGAGAATTAGCACTACTGAGAAGAATACCAAACAATCCCATCAGAGCCTGGATTTAACAAAAGCCTTGTGTCTTATTGCCTCATTATAGGCCAATCTACTTCCTTCAGATATTTTTGCACCTCGTTATAGTTCCCCCAAGGACTCATTCTGGTTTCTGACCTCTCATCTGGCATTACCAAACTCCCTTGTCTCACCCTTAAATTTGGTTCTCCAGGTTTCACTCACAGCATGACTTCTAATTATACTTCTTGCCCATCCTTAGAGTTTAGAAGCACCTCATCTTCGAAACCTGGTTCCAAGCTCTTCAGTCTTATAATCTACATCCTGTCAAGGGCTACTAACATGAAAATCTTAACATAATCTAAGCTTTTATTAGATCTTGAAGACCCTGATATATTAGAGAATTGAGGTATTGTCATAGAACAGAGAATCAGTGCTTTATTCACTCTGCCAAGAAACACAATCAATATCAACTTTATTCATTTTCCCTTCCTGATTCTATAGCAAATGAACTGTGAAGAGCTGATCAAAATGTTATTTTTTTCTTCCTTTCAACCGGAAGGATATCTATCTTTATGCTTCATTAAAAAACTGTAGGAAAAAGTCTTGAAAACTGCAGGAAAAACCCTAGTCTAGGTTGTTCCTTCTCAAGAAATGGAAGAATGATTTAAAATATTCTGAGGACACCCAAGTTTACTTCCTAAAACACTTAACAGAAAACTCTAGGTTTCTTTTTCCCCTTCAAATGCTGGAGCTAAAAAAGACCTGGTGAACTCAATTTTAAGCACATCCTGCCTATGGAGATAGTAGATCTTGCACTCCCTATGACTTATTGCCACTACCTTCGACAGGTTCAAAGTCTTTCACAAGAAATTATTCAGACCCCTCAAGGCCAACATTCAGACTATCTCTTTTTCTCCTAGGACAAGACAGGATAAATGGGAGGGGGCAAATTAACCAACAGCTCAAGAAAGCAGCAGCACTGACTGCACTACTGGCATATACATGTATGGAAGAACGGGACAGACAGCACCACCGCAGGTCACCATGAAGAAACCATAAACTGTGCCTTGTGCAACAGGAGTATTATTTAGATTTTTAATTGGGGGTGAAAATCTTTGCTTTTGAAAAGAAAGGAGAAAAGCCCTTCTTTCTATCCCACCCCTTTCTCTAGCAATACATTATTTAATTTTGTCGCCTCTACTTTTCCTATATGAACACTTACCTTTGTTCCAGGAGGCAATCCTTCTAACTGTTTGGGTTTCCTAAATGTTCGGTGATGCTGAGTCTTGTGATCCATTTTTTCTTTGCATGTCAAAAATTGCAGTCTGCACTTAGTGCAACGGTATATTCCTTTTTTCTGTTAAAAACAGAAGACAATCTATAGTAAGTATTAACGTAACGATCAACAAAACTCCAACCCAAGCCTGTCTCAAGCAATAGTTAGTTATCCAGTTTCTAAAACACCAACTGAGCAAACTCCTTATATTGTACAAAGCCAAGAGACTGTGTAGGAGTTAAAGAGAGAATATTTAAGTACTTGAAAATGCAAGGCTGTATCATTGCTAAGAGGAAGAGGAATCAGGTTACCAGTTACAAAAAGACACAGTACTTCATAATCTTTTTCTCTACTTGAACCAGAAAAAGGTTTGCTTTTACTGCAAGCAGAAAAAGTTTGCAGTGAAGAAAAGCAAAGAACACATGGGTACAACTTAATGAAGTAACTAAATAGCAGAGACATTCTTTCAAGGGTATTCAGATTTTTTTTTTTAAACAGAGAGCTACTGTCACACAGACACATGACAAATGATAACAATTCCCTTAAAGATTTTCAAAAGACGCAGTCATAATTCTTCTGCAGTATTTTTTAGCTATTCTTAACCAGTAACAACCATACAAATTAGTTATGTTTTTATTTTCAGACAGATTCACAAGATATATTTAGCACTTTTCTAGCATTAAGGACTGAAAATACCTGCTTACCTGATGCCTCATGTAATGATGCATATATGGTGCTCCAATTTTAATTACTTTGAGGCAAAATGGGCATAGCAAATGTTTTGTATTTTCATGAACTGATCTAAAATGTGTTTCTACATCTGAAAAAGCTGAGGATCTGTAGTTGCATACCTAAAACAGAAAGTTTAACTTCCTTGTTAAAAGTTTATTGACAGGTAAAGACTGGGGGGGAGGGGGAGATGTAATCTAAATACAAAACAGTCACTCTGAGATACCTGGCAAACATACGGCATTTCACCTGGCTTATGATTGTCCTTCATATGTTGCAAAAGAACTTGCTCTGTGTCAAAGGATAATTCACAGATTTTACAGATTGCTAGAAAAAGTGAAAAACAAGAAAAAAAAGTAAAAATTTGTTATGGGGTCATATGTAGATAAATTACAATACATATACATATGTGAACTGTATAAATCTATAAAGGTAAAGCAATTTAACAATTATCGTACTCATTCTCTGTACAATTTCGGGAAGCCAGGAGTGCAAGGCCCTCAAACAACAAGAATTCTTGCAGTCAAGTATTCAATTAAAAAAAAACAAAACAAAATAAAAATGCTTGCTTTCTTCTAGACACATTGCTCTAATATAAACTGAAGGAGTGCTCAGCTTCTATATTAAACCTCAAAATTATTGCCCTTAAAGTACAATAGCTTTATTCTGAAGTTACAAACCTGCAAATGACAAGTCAGAAAATATCTAAAAATTGTAGGTCCCAAAAAGATTCAATGTGATACAATCCAACTTACTGGATGACTCATAAGGCGTGTGTGTACTTTCAATGTGGCACTGCAGCTGGAATGGGGTGGGAAACTGACGGTAACAGTGCTGGCAGGTGGTGTGGCTTTCCCAGCTTTCACTGCTCTGCTTCTCAAGCTCCAAGTGATGTTTCATGTGGTTCATAAACCTTTAAAAGACAGTGAACAGGTGCAAAAATCTACATTTTAACATTCACTATACCTGACATCATACACAAGAGGTACAGGATGCTTTAGAAACTCGCTCTGTAAGGACTTCTCAATTTCAAAAACAATCTAAGGAATACCTGTTTGTTAGGAGTGTGCAACATATCCAAAGCATGTTCTAAGACTAAAAAAATCTATTGCATTTTTCATGTTTGCTTAGACAAAATTGTTGCCTTGGAATAAAGGGAAATTAGCAAAGGCACCACCAACAAAACATGCCGGCTGTACACATTTCACCACCACCAGAGTCTCAAACCCACGTTCTGAAGCAAGTATAACTTTAATCCTGCTGAAAATTATTCAGTAGCAAGAACATATCTGCAGTTCAGACGTTACAGCTTTAACTGAAACCACCTTCATTCAAAACTGGTTCCAGGAGCTTTTGTTTATGTATAGAGAGCATTCGGGACTAAAGTTGAATTATGAAGGACATTACTAAAGAATGCCACCGTGCAGCTGACAATCCAGAGTATGGGAAATTTGATGCTATGTTACTACTTCAAGTTACCGCCTTTTCCTCATTAATATGTCCTCCTATCTATAGTAGGAACCTGTCCTGGCTGAGAAGTCTAGGCACCCATCGCAGCATTGGCAGGTCAGTGGTACTGGTGGAGCAGCGCAAGGACAAGTTAGTTGGGCAACCCACTACTGCTAAACTTCAAAAACTGTTCTATTTTGAATGTGCTTCATTTCAGTACAGCTAGAGGACCTATTAAATATAGATCACACTCACAAATGGCATGCAGTTCAAGTGGTGATCTTGGAATTGGAAAAACAAATGAGCAAGGAGAATAGTCTCTTGAGCTCAAGGTTCTAGTATCTTGTAACTTAAAAAAAGCAGAAGAAAGGAATTGACACCAGTACTGCATACTACCTTAACAGAACATTATTTCAATGGTGTGTTCAGTCACAGATCTTTCAAAGGAAGCAGGGGATCACCCTGATGAATCACTTTGTGCTTTTCTGAATTAAGGTCCATAAAACTTCCACTGTGAGTAGAAAGGTACTATGCATTTATTTTTGGTTAAAGGTGTAAAATATACCTTGGAATAAAAATTATAGAACTATAGCACACAGCTTAAGACAAACTATCAGCCCTTTTACTTAGGATTTAGACATACTTAATGATCAATAGTAAATTTAATGTTTGTAATTACATGAAACTTTTGTTTTGTTCAATAACATAGGTCTAATGTTAACACAAACCTGTTCATTTTAACTTGCAGACTATGCCCTTCAAAGACATAGTCCATTTTTCAATTTTACATTCTGCTACTTCAGCTTCCCTTGAAGAATGCATGGAAAAAAGTTCAATGACCTTAGTTTCCAAAGGAACAATGACATGAACTTGTCTACCTATTAAAACAGCTTACTGAAGTTGTTTTGCAGCATTTGGAAGTAAAATTATTCCATCAAAATAACAGATGTTACATAAGTAAAGCACCAACTATTAGTCATTGTGCATCCCTAAAGGGAATTAATACTCACATATACTGGTATCACCATCCATCCAGATGGCAAATTGTAAAATACTTTCTGTTGCCCTTTCTAACACCAAAGTCCTACAACTGCTCTTATTAAAACTCTACACCATTAAAATTTGTACTCTAATCTGTAAAAAGTTTAAGTTATGGCCACACATGCATAGTCAAAGTTAATTTGATTTCTGTTCAGTCACCCCATATTAACCATTTTCAATAAGAAAAAAGTTTCTGTTCCAGAAAGACAAATTTTTAATGTATAAGACTAAGTGCTATGCACTGTAAGTGATTAACAAACAAGTAAGTGAATTCAAATACCTTATGTTATTTTTAAGAACTTTCAGACAACTGAAGCACTTAAATGTTGTATGAGTCTTCTGTTCCTGTTGTACCTGCTGGGTGTCACCTTCATGTTTCCCGTAATAGAAGTCGTTAACTAACATAATCAATTTTCCTTTCTCAGATTCAGCAGTCTTGCTAGTTGTGCTCGAACATTCTGTTTTGGCCACTCCTGGGAAAAAGTTATTTACCATATCTGGACAACAATACTGGATGCAAAGGGGGAGACAGACAGAGACAAAGGTGTCAGTCTCTCTTACCAAACGGCATCAATGACAACTGCATTTTAAAGAAGTGAAGCCACTCACTATAGTTAGACCCAAAGCTCAACTCTGACACACCGACTTCATTCACGTGCATGGATGGATTTTGAACAGTAACTGATCTTCAGGTAGTGTTTAGGTAATAAAACACTATATATTACAAAAACTCAAAAGGAATTATTCACATCGGTTCATGTAAGATAAATTTAAGCTTGAAATCAGAATACCAGTGTTGCCTTACTCGTTAGAAAGATGTCTACTTCATTAAAAGTTAATAACGAGAAAGAGAAAAGCAGCTTTTATGCAAGTATTTTGCTGACAAGCATAAGTTCACTGAGAATTTAATGGAAAGTTCTGTATTAGTTCTTTGGGGAAGACATGTGTTGAAACCTGCAGAAGTTCTTTCCAGCTTAACTGAAAAAATCAGGAATTCTAAATCACACAATACACACTGTCTAAGCTTCTTTATGTCAAAGAGAACAAAATGAATGCTTAACCCAATAGCTATAATATGAAACTTCATGACTAAGAAGTATGAAGTACTTCATACAATATAAGCTATGAAGTTTCCAACTGTGAACAAAAATTAGCACGTTTCAGCAGGAAGATGATCTGTCCTGTGAATACATGTTCTTATTGTGCAGGACTACTTTCTGTAAGCCTACTAGCAAGGAGTTCATTTCCTATTGTGGAAGCGTAACTCAGTGTATTTATACCATATAGTTTAACTAAAAGTTTGATTAAATAATACTACGTAGACCCACTTCTTCAATGGGTCTTTCATTGGGTTGCTGTACTCAGCGCAAAAGTGATTCTCTACAAATTAAGATTAGAGAAACCCTTGATTGTTCCCCCACTATTATATATATTTCTTAATTATGAGTTGTAGCTGAAGGGGAGAGTAGCTACCACATAGGGTATCTTAAACCCAGTAAACCACAATCATCTGTGTTAATGGCATCTCAGAGCCACACAGAGTTCTATTACATGGCAGTTCATATTCCTTTTTGCATGGGTTATTCACATTGTATTTGAAGTGCAAAGCCATTTCTCTTCCCCCTGGAATGGAATACATATGCCTGAGTATTTCATGAATCTTTGCCAAATAATGATAAATATTTTCCAGGAAACAGTTTCCAGAAACAATCAAAAGTAATTTCATAGGCAGAGCAAATGATGCTTAGTTTCTGAAAGCTTTGTTTCTCACAGGGTTTAAGTACAAGCTACAAATTATGTTTTTCCCTTCCATTTAGCAACTCTTTTAGCTACCAAAATAATCAATCAAAATAAAAAGCTACATTTACATTGTCATCTTTTTCTTAGCAGCGATCTAACTCAGATGTGGGCCAACTGGCTGCTGGTTATCATAGGCACTTACCTTCATCAAATTCACCTGAATCTGGCCAAGGTTTCAAGAAGTCACAGCCATGGCAGATAGAAATCATACAGAACCAGCAAATATGCCTCAATTAATTTGAAAAATAAGGCAAAAGTGGTAGATTTAGAGCTCCCCGACTCCATTGTTCTTCTCCATGACTGCCAACACATTGAGTGCTTGGGCTCTGGTTGACTGTAGCCAGTAGCCAGACTATCTTTGTATCAAAATGTGGCAAACTTTCATAACCAAAGAGAAGCCCACAAAAATTTGTTATGTTTACCAGCCCCAAAATATTTTACCTTCATATGATTTTTCAGAGGATCCATAAGATTGAAATGAATATTGCACTTCGGACAAGCTCGTGGAAAAGGTCCTCCATTTTTAATGGTGCTTGAGGCAGCACTTGTACCTGTAAAATTTAAAATATGGTAAGATTCAAAATTCACAGGCAGAATACTTGACTTATTATTTTAGAAAAACATGCTATTTTAAATGAAAACTGTTACAGCTGATGTAGCTGTAGTAACCATAAGCAAGGTTTTGCAACCATCTTTTAACCACCCTTCCTTTTTTCCAAACTGAGTTTCAGTTTATTCTGCTTGATATAGACCTATAAGCAACTTTTACAAAATCTTAGCAGCAAATAAGTTAAAAAGGGAAGAGGGTGAAGAGAGCATGATAGAGACAAAGCATTATTTCTGTGCAGCACCTCCCCCCTGCCCCGAGGATAGAACAGATTATTTTATGGTTTTGTTTTTGGAAAGGAATTTCACCAACTGGTTCTCAGTGATGAGAATATTTCTTTCTAGACAGTTGATGGAACCTAGGCCTATTTGGATGCATCATTCCTGATGAGCAAAGATGTCTTTGGAGAACCTGGAGAATAAATCCACTAAATAATTACTCCCAGTACTGAAAAGAAATAGTACTTCTATGAACATAAGGTGATTAATACATTTTGAGGGGAAAAAAAAAAAAAAAGCTTTGTATTTGATTCAACTTTAATGAATAAACCCCAGTTTCCAGTTTCCTCCAAACTGCCAAAAATCACCAGAGCAAGAGCTACTTTCCCAGTTGAAGTTCTCTTGCATTCTCAAGTCATTTGCAGACCGGGAGGACTGCGTGCTAAGTATGTAGTTTAGAAGAACAGGTTAAATGCAGGAAGAGTTTAAAGTAACATCTCAACTGTAGAGTCAACTGTACCCTGCCAGGGCTCTGAAAAAAATGTAATAAACACAAATATATCCACTTTATAACAAAGGAATGAGTAAGTGTATGTGTGAAGAGATGACCATACAACAGCATTACACACTTTTTCACAAAAATAGTCTTGCTTAGTCCATGAAGTAGACGTGGATCAAACAGTATTTTTCCTTGAAGAAAACAGCATGGTTAAGAATCATAATTAGGCAGAAAGTCCTTCACGTGAGTGGGTGGCCTTGCAAGAGATACACTGCAAAACAGTACTGCAAGTCTTCACTATTAGGGCTTGTAAAATATTTTGACACGTCACAGCAAGTGCAAGCTGAGCTGGAAGAAAAAAGGTCCTGCAGCAATGTCTGTTGTTCTGTGGTGCTTCAGTGCTGAATTCCGTGACAGATTAGAAATCACTACCCTAGCATGGGATGGCTTGGAGACAAACTCATAAAAATAAGTGAATATGATCTACTCATTTGTTACTGCATTTAGTAAGATCCTCCAATTATCTTTTCTATATTATAGGCTGCTGTACAGTATCTTTTACCCAACAGAGGGTAGAGGAAAATTTTTTGCTGCAATATTCCTTCTGGTTGTTAGAGTCTGATAGCAAGCCAGCTACCAACAAGACATGCAAAAAAACCAAATATGAAATCATTCCAAACAGCAGAATCACACTGTAGGTAGCTCCTCATTTTAACATTGCAGGAGAGGGTATGTGGTTGGAAACATCTCAGTCAAGAATAAATCCTTGTCTATTACAATCAGCTGGAAAGCACCTTGTGGCTCAGAAGGAAAATGCACCTAATTAATAATACACTGAAGCAGCTAGCCTATCTTTTGTAGGGAGGGAAAGGTCTTTCAAATATCATCCTCTCTTTGAAACTGAGATCCCCTTCCTCCTTTCACACTACTCTTTCAACCAGTATCAAAAACACTGCTGCAAAAGAAAGGGGGAAATCACAAAACACACTTTGCAACAGTTAGTCAAAGTACACAATCACAGAATAATTTAGGTTGGATCTGTGGAGGTTTTTCTGGCTGACCTTCTGTTCAAAGCAAGTACAATCTTATCAGGTTGTACTCAAGCCATGCCCAGTCAACTTCTGAATATCTCTACAGATGGAGATTCCCCAAATTGAGTCCTTGCTGCCTTGCCTGACATTCCTACAATTATTTTTTTTTCCCTTCCTCTTATCTAACCAGAATTATTTGATAAATTCACCAGTCACAGAATGCTTTCTATCTTGATTTTCTGTTTGGTTGTTTCTTATGATTTCAACTCTCTGTTCAGTTCTTTGACACAGAAAATCTGAACTAACAGTATGATTTATTTTGATCACCTGTCTTCACAGCCACTAAACAACTTAACTACTCATTAATTAAGAATTCAAACATGCCTACTAAACAATAAAGGTCAAAAATTTGCATAGGTAATAACCTAGGAGGTATTAATAAATTCTTGCATAGAAAGGCCTAAGAACAGAGTTCACGTATTTACAGTGCCTTAAAAGCATTAAGAATACAGATCACCTGAAACATTACAAGAATGAAACAGGTGCCTGGATTGACAGCTAGACCATTTGATCTACCCTACCTTCTGATGATATATTTTGTGATGGCATTACTGTTGGAGAGTTAACTGTAGGTGAAACAGCTTGAATTGCTTCACACACCAACTTCACTAGGCTTGGCTTTTTTTGGACTTACACTGTTGCCTTCAGAAGTAGCAGGATGCTTAGATACAAAAACCCCGTCTCATTCAGACCTACAGTGTTTTAAAATAAAGAACCTCAAGGTTTTTGCCATAATATATTATGAACATAATATATTATGAACACACTACTGATGCCTATACTTGAACAGATGGAGAAGTTTACATAAAACAGTTAAGGTCTCCCTAAAATAGTAAGCCACACAGAAGTTAAGAAAACAATATCCAACTCAGACTGAATATTCTAAGGCTGGTGGAGAAGGAAAGGGTAAATACAAAGAGATACAGCCACATCCTTGAAATCCTGTATATTATAGTATGACCACCTGAATTTATTTGGCCTACTTTTCACACCTTGATGCACACTAATCCGAGACAAGGTGAGTTCACTGAAATAAAGTTAAGCTAAACAGCCAGTGTCTGCAATGCCCACTATTTGAAACAACCTCTGCCCTTCCGATGAAAAACATCTCTCCTTTTATTCTGGTGCTATGCTAATGCTGGTTTAATTTTCTATTTAACTCTGTAAAATGTGTGAGACTTCAGACTGTACGCAAAATAAAAACGTGTTGTAATTTCTAATGACCAATCACAGCACACCTATTGGCTCTCTTCTGAAAGAACAGCTGATTCACTTACTGTGACTATCTCTCACAATCACAGACTGCAAAGAGCCTTAAGAGACTACAAGAAATTGTGACAAGGACCAGACTTCAGTTTCAAACACAATGATTTGAGCGAAGGACATTCTTGCATGTTGCCCTCCTGCTCGCCTAAGTGCTCCAGTGATTTCTTTGGGTGCGAGAAAAAGATTAATTAGTATCTTTAAAAGTCTTCTCAACAAGCAGAGATAACTTGTATCACATAAAAATATTCAAATTTCTGAGAAAGAACCAACCAACCTCCTCCCATTCCTAAGCTGTTTTTACTCAGTGATACCTATCTACACGTAGCAAACAGTCTGGAGAGTCTCCCCATTCAATCCACAGAAGCAAAGAATCCCAATATAGAATGCTGATACCTGAGCATCTTGGAGAATTTACCACACTATGCTTCATATACAGGAAAACTTAATTCACTTGTTATATACATATTTAATCATTCTGACGTTCTCCTTTGTAGCAAACCTTTCCTTCTTTCTTACATAAATGAACTTATTAAGCTCAACTGTCTCACTCTATGCAATGTTGCCTAAGGTAATTAACACATTCACAAAATACACTGGTTATTCATTAGGTACTACTACTTCCTGGAGGTTTTTAATTTACTTATACTAGAACTATTATGTATATGGGCTGGTTACATTGACATACGTGTCTTGATTAGCAAAATCTTCCAAACAGCTGGTATGACTTTAGTATTCGTTTATATCACTGAGGCTATTCGAGCATCAGGCCATCAACCTACAGCAGGAACTGCTGCTATATATTTAATTATGGGTAGTTGTGTAAAGAGGGCCAGGGAAAAGACAGAAGGCTGACTGATTTTACAAGAATCTCCAGTAAAGTATTTACTTTAGAAAATCTGACTTGGAAAAAAATGACTATTTTTACATGGTAATAATTTAAATTAAAAAAAAAGTGTGGCACAAAAATGTGAAGACTATTTAATATATTTATAAAGGTGAGCATTCTTAACTTAGTCTATAGAACTCTGATCTAATAAATTCATTCTTTCAAAAGAATTACAATTCTAAGAGAATAAACCTAGGTTTGAATTTGAATTCTGTTGTTTGTTCGTTTAAAAAAAGAAAATAGTTAAAGCCTATTTTGAAACATAATCAAACTAATTCCAAGTATAATGTAATATCTGGCTGCTATAAATCAGATTGATTCCTCTTTTCATCAAAGTGCCTCCCTCAACTGGTGTGTGGACACGAGAATTCCTTGGATCACTCATATTCCAGACTCGTTTGTCCAATCCTGTATCTCCCCAGCAGATCACACAGCCTGCACTGTCAGGGACTCAGGCACTCAAGACAGCAGAGAAAAGCAACAGCCCAAAAATTCCTGTTTGTTTTTCAGGCTGCTCAGGAGTCTATTACTTTTACATCACACTATTAGTGAATAATTCTGTCTATATTTTGTAGCTATTACAAAACAGCTGGCCATAGCCATACAGACAGTATTACTGTGTACAGTATTTAAAATGATGCAGGCAGCAAAGTACACTGGCTGCACTATCACCTTACCAATGGTTTTCTAAACACACAACACTACTGTAAAATCCTTAACACTGTTATGGGCACCTGTGCTTGACGGGCCTGATTTTATGGATGATGGCAAAGGACAACAGAAACAGTAACCAAGAATAAAAGCATCAAATGTACTGTGGCAACAGTCAGATCAAATTAACAGAACAGGGACATGAAAACCAAATTATTTCAGGCCTCTAGGTCATTGTCCCTCACCAACATCTCCCATTAATCTAGTGGTATGAACACATGTATACAGTCCAGTCAACTATAAATACCACAGAATGGTTCTTCTATTGGTTATAGCATTTTCATGTTCCTCCAAGTGGGTAAAGTTTGTGGGAGAGTGACCCCAAGATATCCTCAGAAAGCAAACTACAGTTTTACATACATGCCCAGTGCCCATCCAACCAGCAGCTAGGAGTTATCACTGCTATTTAACTTAACACCATCACCTATTTAGCAGCCTAACAAAATGGTTGGATAGTGTCCCTTAGCAGCTTGTCATTTCCCTGCTTATACCTCAGACATAAATATTTATGCTATACTGAGCATAAATATGCTCATATGCATGTCTTTAACGATCCATACACAGAAGTTAAATTGTCCTGCAAAGTATCACAGGCCAGTTCCCAAATGGATTCTGCTGTTAAAACATCATATTCCAGAATGTCTTGTGCCCAGAGCACTGCACACGACTTGGGGGAAGCATAACACCAACACAAGCAAGCAGGCATCGGCACATACAAACAACACGAAGGCAAGAACATTGTGTGACCTCACCACACAAGTAAGCCCACAAAATACACAGACACTTCCTTATTGTGAAGTGGAATGTATCTTAATGTTGCTTTCTGTGTCACAAAGATACTTGTGTTTCAACCCACAACTATATACCTTTTAATTTCTAAATCCTATTGCCATCTTACAGAAATAAACACAGACTAAGTATGGTATATTTAAGACACTTTGAATTACAATCCTTCATGCTTTTCAGTATTTAATCTTTCTGGAAAAGAAACTAATAAAAGTCATTTTCAGATGCATAAGCAGGTCTCCATGACAAAAAAAGCAAAAAACACCACAAACCCACAAATAAGTAAGTTTCAATACCTGTTATTTGGAGAACAAAGGCTGGAATACTGAACCATTTGCAAAAAATAAGACCTTGGCTTACTCTAGAAAAAGCTATTTAACCCAGTAAGATAAGAATGAGATCGCAGAAAAATTGAATATATGCAAGGAAATACACTACCAACCCTTCATTGATAAGTATCTGGAGTGGTTGCCTAAACTACAGATGCAAAATCATCACATCACACAGAATTTAACTAGCAATTGCTCTGTTCTACATACCTTGTTAGTATGATCAGTTAGGCCATCTAATTGAAGTGATTGCCATTTGCAATTTATAAACTGAATTATAGGATTCTGGTCAGTTATTACAAAAGTAGAATCCTTTACAAAAGAGAAGGGAAGTTCCAACTTACAGCTTAAGGTCGAGTACACTGCATGCCATAAATCTACTTCAGCTGCTGTGACACAGAAAAAGGTGCTTTTTTGTTTGTTTTTCAGTAGGTTAAAGAGTTTCTGCTAGAACACAATTTAGCTAGTTTTTAAAATAAAAAAAAAAATAAGAAGTTGTCAAACTATGTATTCTTTCTCTTCCTCTCCTTTCAGACAGGATCCTTTAGATCCCATCTACTCCTACATAGAGCAGTCAGGAAACCAAGATCATCACCATAGAGAATCCACTCAGCAGACTCAGGCTGTTCTGGCACGGCTCACAGCCTTGCTCTTGCTTAACAGCCATTCCTAGCCATGCTAGTCGAAGAGCACCAAAAGGCTGAAAACGAGCCTTTATTGGTAAAAAAAAAATTACAATGGATCTTGCAATAATTTTTCCATCTAAATGAGCATTATAAGACGACAGCAGTTGGTATTACAGTCAGTCTAATGTGCTGAAAAGCAAAGTCTGACAACACAAGGCTCCAAAGTTTATTTCATTAAACATCATACAGTTTTATGCACAGGGGGAAAAAGAAAGTAGCTATACTATGTTCTAGAAAGTCTATTTAAAGTTATAACCCAAAGATCTGCACTACAGTTAAATGACATTAGGCTGTTTCTTTCTCTTATCAACTACTACAGTTATACCCACCTGTTACATTCACTGCTGGCCCAGTCTGGTACTGTGGAACTCCCGAGTTCTGTCTCACACCAAACAGTATACCAGATGTATTATCTGGTGCAGCTGGTGGAGAATCCATAATATAATCCTAGTAAGATATTTTCAAGAGGGAAAAGAAATTTGAGGTTTAACAATTTTTTTTTTTTTTTACTTACAGGCTTCAAAGGGTTTATTTTAAAAACAAATGATCGCCTAAAAGTACTCCTAAGTACTCAGCTGTAACTCAAGTTCATTACAATCTCCCCAAAATACCTTCTTTTGACATTTTTGTAAGTTTGCAACTCTTATCAGTGTTGTTAATTTATTCATAGCTGTGTGTAAGAGTAGTAAGATCAACTGTAAGACCTGGGAAAGTCTATGTTATGAAATATTACTAAACCTGTTTGAATGGCTAATAGTGCTTTTGTTCAAAAGTCTGATCATGTTTCAAATTATACTTTGCTTATTGTTAAAATATTAATAATTTCCTCAACTTAAATTCAGGCATTTGTCTGTTACTCCTGCGTAACAGGTAGCTGCATTTTAAAAGATAAGAAAACAGAACTCAAAAGTAGCACGAACCTGCAGCAAGCAGAAGCTTCTCAAAGCAAGGTGATATTAGGTAAATCAAATTCTACTAAGCTTTAATGAAAACAGAAGTGTATCTATAGCATGTTGACTGGGACAGGCACTGAAATTCGTAGTATCACTACGGGTTTTTTATTTTTCTTTATATAGGGTAATTTCATAAGGACTTCTGGAAATACTATAATCAAACCCTCTTCCCAAAGCACAGCTAACCTAAAAGTTGGCTCACGTTTCGTAGAACCGTGTCACGTTAGATACCTTCTTAACCTTCAGTTTAAAAGGTTTGCCCTTTAGTACTACATACAATCTAACAAATTAAAAGGTCCATAGCCGAATGTATTGACTCCAACACTGAAAACTATTAAAACTAAACAACTTCACTGGTGCTTCAACAGGTAAAATTTGGAGGGAAAAGAAACATGAAATTTAGTTCTTTTCACAAATATTCAAGGTTTAGGGGGTGAGGTTGGAGAAACACTTTCCTGGACTCATCAACACTGCTTACAACTTAATAGGCCATTCATCCTAGCACAATCAATCGAGAACATGAGATATTTTCAGACATAGCAATAAAGATTTAAGAAAAACCTTATTGTAAGAGTCAGCTTTAACTTCAAAATTAAGGTATGAACAGCAAAACATTGACAATATTCTACCCTGAAATAATTAAATTGGTTACACTTCATCAACTTGTACTGTGAAACAAAGTACTTGACAAGAGGAGCTCCATTTTCCTAAAAAGAATAATAATAAAAAAAATTAAAAATCACCCAATGCACATGCACTGATGACAGTCTATGTATCCATGAGACAAAGGCCAAAATACATTTTCCTGTAAAGATCAATCCCACAAAACGCTTCCCATTTGCAACTGTACTACTTATTTTGAAAACACCCCAGAAGAAGTCACCAAATTTTTAACTACCACCATGTTGACTAAACTTGATGGAAGTCTAAAGAAGTGCACAAGCACACACACGGGTGTGAGAATCTATTTAAGGACTTCTAAGCACCAGAAAAGATTTGAACAAACAGGAAGGTGCCTCTCCCCATCTGCCTTTTTGTTGTACATCTCTTAAATGAAGACCCTGCAGGACCTGAATGATAATTAAGCATACAAAATTGCTAAACCACTTTCCATTTTATTTGAGAAGTCATGACAGTCTGGTGAAGTTCCTGCTGACTGGAAAAAGGGGAAACATAACCTCCGTTTTCAAAAAGGGAAAAAAGGAAGACCCAAGGAACTACAGGCCAGTCAAGTCTCACATTTGTGCCCAGCAAGATCATGTAGCAGATCCTCCTGGAATATCCGCTATGGCACATGGAAAATAAGGAGATGACTGGTGTCAGACAACATGGCTTCACCAAGGGCCTGATAAATTTGATGGCCTTTTACACTATTACCACAGTCTTGGAAGACAAGGGCAGAGCAACACATGTCATCTACTTGGACTTATGCAAAGTGTTTGACACTGGTCCATGTGACATCCTGGTCTCAAAATTGGAAAGTCATGGATTTGATGGATGAGCCACTCAGTAGATAAGGAACTGTCTGAGTGGCTGCACTCAAAAGAGTTACAACCAACATTGTTGAAGCCAGTGACAAGTGGTGCTCCTCAGGAGTTGGTAATGGGACCAGTGCTGTTTAATATCTTTGTTGAAAACACAGACAGTGGGATAGAGTGCACCCTCAGCAAGTTTGCTGATGACACCATGCTGTGTTAACATGTCGGAAGGAAGGGATGGCATCCAAGGACCTGGGCAGGCTTGAGATATGGGCCCATGCGTACCTCATGAAGTTCAAGCAAGCAAAGTGCAGGGTCCTGCACCTGGGACATGGCAATCCCAGGCACAAATACAGGTTGGGTGGAGAATGGCTGGAAAGCAGCCCTGCAGAAAAGGACTTGGGAGTGATGGTGGATGAGAAGCTCAACATGAGCTGGCAACACGTGCTGGCAGCCCAGAAAACCAACTGCATTCTGTGCTGCATTAAAAGAAGCAAGGCCAGCAGATCAATGGAGATGATTCTGGCCCTCTACTCTGCTCTTGTGAGACCCCACCTGGAGTACTGTGTCCAGCTCTGGAATCCTCAACACAGGAAGGACACAGACCTGTTGGAATGAGTTCAGCAGAGGGCCATGAAAATTATAAGAGGGCTGGAGCACCTTTCATATAAAGACAGGCTGAGAAAGTTGAGGTTGTTCAGCCTGGAGAAGAGAAGGCTATAGGGAGACTTTGTAACAGCCTTCCAGTACCTAACAGGGATTACAGGAGAGATGGAGAAGGACCCATTTTCAGGGAGTGTAGCGATAGGATATGGGGTCATGGTTTTAAATTGAAAGAGGGGAGATTTAGACTAGATACTAGAAAGAAATTCTTTACTGTGGGGGTGGTGAGACACTGGAACAGGTTGCCCGGAGAAGTTGTGGATGCCTCATTCCTGGAAGTGTTCAAGGCCAGGCTGGACGGGGCTTTGAGCAACCTGCTCTAGCGGGAGGTGTCCCTGCCCATGGCAGAGGGGTTGGAACTAGATGATCTTTAAGGTCCCTTCCAACCTAAACCATTCTAAGATTCTATGATAATGCAGAGCCACAATGGTTGCAGCCTAGTCACGGGCAAAGCAGCTTAGCCTGCAAACCTCACATCAAGTACAACTGATGCTCAGGTGGTAAGCCTCTGGAAGGCTCTTAGTGTGAAGGATTATGTACCTACCTACACTTGAAATATAACCCATACAATAGCTGCACACGAGATCTGCTTCTCTTACTACTCTGTCATTTGCTTGGTTTTAAGTACTGCTAACATTTTTTCTTTCTTCACAATAATTGCCTGGGTAATTTGACAGCACATGTACCGTACATCTCCCTAGTATATACTGGGCAAGTAAGAAGGTAAAGAACCTGAAATTCAAATGCTTTTCTGTTTACAGGTATTCCTTTCATGCAATTTGGATCTGCCATTTTCTCTACAGAAAAATCCCAGAATATTCTCATGCTTTAGAAAGCAAAACCTTTTAAAGAAAAGAAAAACCAAAACAAACACCAGCTTTACCACATCAATGAAAAAACCCCATCAAATTTACATGTAAAGGTGCTTTCACCTGCAGAAATGCAAAACCTAACACCTTTTAAAATTAAGCTCCTAGTGCTCAAGTGAAAAAAAACAAAATCCACTACCACTTTAGTTTTCCAAGAGAGTAGCAAAAATATTGGGTTCATACTATGTGTCCAAGATTTCCTAATTGTGGAAATCAACACAATTGGTAAGCAAATCCACACAGGGGAATTGAATTGCAAGGCATGGCATTGGACCTTTGCTCTCCCAAAATTAACTAGGAACAACTAGTACCAAAATCAGACTCAGAAAAAGTCTTATTAAGTAGGGGAAAGATGTGGACAGAATTGGCTGGGATTTACTGGAGAGTATTCCGAGTGCTGCATTATAGATGATCTTCACTGCTAAGAACAAATTTTTCATAAAGAAGAGGATAACCCTCTATCATATACAAGCAGTAGCTGTGACTGAATTAGAATTGCTGTAACAGTATGACTGAAGCCAAATTCAACTCAATTTTTGGAACGGCATTAACATAGTGCAGTAACAAGAAAACAGAAACTTTTAAAGGAAATCAGTGAATCAAGTCTGTGACTGGAAAAAGGTATTGCAGTGATAAAACTGGAATACCAAACATTGACAAATGGTAACTTATAGACCTACATGCTACAAGACTGAGGAAATGTGCACTTCAACAGAGCTGATGATCAAAAGCAATCAGTTCCCACAGAAAAAAAGGTGACATCCTGAGATTAAAAAATATTGCATCATATTAGGAATGCAAAAACGCTCTGAAGGATGTTCAGCTAAAGAGGGGTCTTGCCACAGTGTCTAATCATACCTCACAGTCATTTCACTTCACACGATTGTAATTTCAAAGGTAAGTTTCAACATCGGGAAGCTGAAGATCCAAATGTCCAACACTTCCCAGAAAAAAAACTTATTTGAAGCCCTTGATACTTAGGAGTAATTAAGTTAGGAAGCAACTGAAAATGTTTGAATGAAAATGTCCAAAAAGCCCAAGACAGAAAATCATCAATATAAAACAGTGGCCTGGAGTGAAATAAAAACTAAATGGGGGGGGGAAGGAGGGAAATTCCAAATACCCTAAGGAGCTCTTGAATGAAGACAACTCAAACCAAGGACACGAACCAAAATACAGGTAATATACATATGACACCAGAAACAGCAAATGACATAATGTGGCAGGAGTGATATTAAGAATCACAGAACTTTGCTCAAGAAGCTGAGCTATAGCACCTCAGTAAAAGAGCACACCAAACAAGCCTCTTTCCCCATAAAAAGTATAACACAGTCAAGTGGCAGGAACAATACAAAACCAAGAAAACAAATTGTTCTAGATAAGGCTAAAACTGGAAATGCAATTCTGAACTTAGATAAGTTGAAGAGATGGAAGATTCACTTTAAATATGTCTTAAGCAAGGAACAAAAAGAAACAAACCAGAGATATCTTTCTAAAGATACTCAAGGATTTCTTAACATTCAAAGAATGGGATGTTACATCTAGGATAAGCTAAAAAAACCTAAGAGCTCACAAAAGCTGTGATCAAAATGTCAAGACTGTAAAGAAACCATATAAAATATGATCATTTCAACAGTGGAATATCTATGCATTGGATATCCCAGAAGAGGATTCACTACTTCAGAAAGTATGTCAATCTAACTTGGAATAGAGAGCACTGACTTAATACACAGAGATCCTTTTCCATGCTGTGTACCTTAAAAGTCACATTTCAGGCTGCAACTTCTTCAAACAGTCATTTCTCTACTCTGCCAGGGAAGAGCAACAACCTGCAGATTTTGGCAAAGTAAGACTATAAAACTTAACTGAAGTCTCACCTGTGACACCCCTGTTGAAAATAAACTCGACAAATGAACTCTCACAAAAAGAAGTACTGTGTGCACAGTGTCTTTAAGGGAAATAACTGTCTTGAGAAATTACACCTGGCTTACATATACCTTTTGGAGAAGTTCAGCTTTCCTAAGTCTGTTTACTCTTAAGGTTTTCTAATAAGAACAATGTAGAGACAGCTTTGTCTATTAGAACAAAAACATGAGCTTATATAGGTGAGGGAAGTAAAGGAGGGAGCTTCCTTTTGCAGTTAAGACGCTGCAAGACATCCTAGTACCCGTTTGAAGTATATAATAAAGCATACTATGTCATAAGTAAATATTTATAAAAATAAAAAATTCAGACTTGAAATATGTATATACATTATGTGAAGCAGCAGACATTCCTGTATTAAACTGTCCTGCTTGGTAAAGACAGATGTACGAGGACTCCAGAGGCAATGCATATATTATTCCAATATCTGGACTTTTGATTATGTCATTTTTTAGGCCTTTTAGATACAGTGACTGATTTAGCTAACCTGCTTCACCAGTCACACCCACGCTTTCTATCTGCAAACTGTCAACTCAACTGCTGAAGTCTCAAAATTGGAAAGCACACGTTCTTTCCTAATGAACCTGCCAGAGATTCAGCTACCCAGTAGATAGGCAATGATTCCACTGCATTGTTTCTCTTAAGATATAATCAATCATCAGCAATGATTTAGCCACAAGTCTTGAGAAGAATGCCTAATTCTCATGCTTCAGTGGCCTCATTAACTATGTTCATTCAGACTGACAGCCCTGCTCAGCAAATGCAGAATACATTAGGTTGCATGATTTTTATTTACCTAAAAAGACTGACAGCTGGGATAAATGCAGGTGTGTGTATTTGCATGGATGGTAGAGATGGTGCCTACTGTCAGGTTTCACTTGAACTTGACAGTAGTAGCTAACATTACAGGCACATCACATTGTCTAAGCAGTTCCAGCTAAAATTATTTTCAATAAAGGTATCACGTCGCAGTTTATCTCATACAAACATGAAATTTTAATCTTTATTCTTTCTCTCTCACAAATGCCCAACAGCTAAGGCAATAAAAACAGCATCTAACTTGACTCCCTAAAGTTACCATTTCCAGGTTCTGTGGCAATCCAGGAAGATGTACGGTATGTGATCTACGTGCATAATTCTCTTGGGCTTTTCAAAGAAAACAAGTATGATGCTGAATTGTTTCGTCCAGTGACCCTGCAACTTTTGGTTGCTCAAGTCCACGCTATGATGCTACCGTTTCACTACAACTGACACGTGAACCAAAAAGCAAAAAAACCTAAGGAGCTGCAAGTACAGCATTCTCTAGAGAAGTGAGAATCCTAAAAGGCACTCTAAAAATCAGGTGGAAAACCATAAAGTTACTTTAAACAACAGGCTATTTAAAACTTAAATTTATCAATACAGAGGACCTACCTCTGAGCACAGAAATCTGCAATATTTAGAGAATGTCCATCATTTCTCCACACAACCTAAAAAAAAATAATCTAAACAGTACTAATTTTTCTTCTACCTAAGACTTTCATTTAACGTAATTCCCCTGATACTAGAGCTAAAACCTTTGAGTCAATAATCAATATTTTCAAATATATATTTTAATTCACCAGTGCAAGGTTATGGTCCTACAATCTTCACAGTTTATATTACATCTATACTCTAGTCCAGGTCTTCAAATTACTAGATTGAGTCAGTATGTTCCTCATTGATTTATTCAAAAGCAATTGCACCTGAGCATGCTACAGTTTAAGGGAATAAAAATTTACCTGATTGAGTATCACAGGCTGTGCTGTTACAGTAGTCACTGGCCTGGATACAGGTTGAGCCACTACAGGAACTGTGATACTTCTTGATACTGGCTGTGTCGTCACTGGAATGCTAACAGGCTGTGATATTCCAGAACCTGACCCAGGCATCTGCTGTGTTGACAAACATCCAGCAACTGGTCTCTGCAGCGTTTGTGAAGTTCCTGAAACATTCACTGGTACAGACAATGGCTGAACTGCTACAGCACTAGTTGTCGGTCTGGATACAGACTGAAAGACTGATGAAACAGGCATGGCACTGGGGCTGGAGGCAGGTGTCGCGTAATGGTGACTGTCAGGCTTGAATGTTGCAACTGTACCTGTTACAAAGGATTCCAAAGTTATCTTTATATAATATTGCACTCAAATGTTTCATAAGTGTTGTGGATTTTTTTGTTTTTAATTACCATATTAGGACAATAAAGTACCTCTACTGGGTGCACCATTCTGTATCCCCCTTCGTGATGAGCTGAGGTTGACTCTGTTCAATATATCTGTCAAAAGTTACATTTATCTTAATTGCAGTTAATAGCTTAATTGCTTTTCAAATTAAAAGTAGCATTCATATCCACTAATTAAGCCAATCAGGATTTGACTTATAAATTAGAATATTATTTCTAAAAAAAATACGCGGCAAAACAAAACATCATTGGTACATATATATGTTCTTCTACTCCTCTTATGTTAAGTTAGTTCACTTAAGAATCTCAGTTTTTATTTTCTTGGAGATAGATTAACACACAAACAAGAGTGCAAACAAAAAAAAGAACATTTCATAAATATTTAGCTTTGCTAATTATAATGCATTTACTCACTTCTATTTCTCATATACCTAAGAAGTTCCTCAAATACTAGAACTGCTCTAAACTAAAGGAAGTATTTTACCTAAACCAGTAACTACACAATTTGGTTCTCTATCATAGGAAGATAAAGCACTTACAAACTTGTTTTCAGACTTCATGATCTCAATTTTTCAATGTGAAAGAAAAATCAATAGAGCAGCAATCAAAGGAGTCGTCTTGGAAATGCATTACAAGAGGACTGGTTTTCTTGCATATCCTCTGTGGTAGTCTATAACCAGTGCTCTAGCTCATTAGAAACATCTGGAATTTCTTAGATTTCATGTTTGCTCCCTAACTAATGCCAAAAATATTCCCCAACATTTCATTCTTAATATGGAGTTTCTAATCATTCCAGAATGTTACAAATATATTAATTAAAGCAAAATATTTTTATACCACCAAATTCTCAATTCCATTAGTAGTGTTGTCAAGTTTCTTGCTCTGACATGTGAAAATATGCATATGAAATTAGACAGATCCTTCAATATCTAACCAACAACCTTCTCAAACCAGGGTCAAATTACATCAGGATCTCAAACAAACAGATCTTAGAGTATCAACACATTGTGTTTAACAACCTCAAGGCTGTTTCCACCAGCAATGGCTCATTAGTATACACTACTCGGGTTGATAAATAAATCTAGTAGTAGTAGAGCTCAGAAGATCACAGCTTTCAACTTGTCACCTGCATTTAGATCATACTAATAAAAAAGCAGCTGCAACCAACAGATCCAAACAGGTTTACATTTTTTAAGATACGATAAAATCTCATTCTGTAATAGTAATACTATTTTTACTTCAACACAACACTAACTACAAGCAAGGATTTAGCTGAACCTGTACTTTGTGTTAATAAATCTATACCTTACACTTGAATTCCCGAGTGAAATGAAACTAAAGCCCTCATCTACCAACAAAAAAAAAACAGCAAGCTATCCTAAAGTTATGTCTCAGCAAGCATATTCAGCTCCAGACAGTCTGATGTACACAAAATTCACATCCTAAAATACAAAGGTAGTTTTACCATTTTTAAAAAGAACATTTCAGGAATCCAGTGACTGGAAATTACAAACTAGATTTACATGAGTCCACTGATTCTTCATAGACTTGATGTGCCCTTTCCTCCCCCCCATCAAAGCAATACTTGTCCTGTTTAGGTAAAACAGCACTGAAGAAAGCTAATGTGCAGCACAACATTTTAAAGTAGCAACAAATTACAGGTTTGTATTATCATGAAAAAGGAAGCAAGAAAAAATTAGCAGTTGCAGGAAATGGTACAGGCAACAAAACGTGAATTACTTTTCATCTCAGTCAAACTAATCCTCCAGCATATCAGAAGACGCATTTTATTGTATGTGACACCGTGCCAGCAACTCAGTCAGGTTTTTAACTATTTCAAGTTTTCCACAGCAGTCTGTATATAAAAACTGATAACTGCATTATCAGGAAAAGGTTAAAAAAATTTGCTATATATTGTAGAAAATATACCTTTCAGAAAAATTAGGAACCACATGCAGGTCTCCATTTTTTTTCACCTGATCAGAGAGGAATTTTCTCAGGTAAAAACCAAACAGCAGTCATAAGCAAGTTGAGTCCACCGTGTCTTACCTATCACCAGTAACAAACTGAAGCCTGACTACTGTCAGGTAGCGCTACTTACAAGCCAGAGAACAACTGAGGTCATTCTTCCATAGCTGTTTTTGATAGTGAAGTAGAAGATTACAAAGAGAAAAGTTGAGGAAAGGGAAGGAAAAGAGATAAAGTAAAAAGTTATACCATGAGAGATTTTACTGGTGTCAGGACTGAGTACGGACAGCACTAGAGTAAGACACATACATTTTAAGTCTCCGTCTTTTGCCAAAGTTCTTGAAGTTGCAGAATCATAACAACATTATAGTTTTTACCTGAAATATTTCCATCCTTTATGACAACAAAAAAAAAAAATCTTAAGCCTACAACTGCAATGGAACTTGGCTTATTTATTGTTCCAACATATACCTAGTGCTTTAATAGTTGTTCTCTGCCATGACATACTGCAAATCACCAGCAGCAATCCAGAGATCTCTTGACTTCCCAGAAAACAGCAAGGCTATTTTCAGTCCTTCTGGACAACTGCACAAAAATTTTACTTAGAGTAATTTTAAAATATTCCTCAAATTTTCAAGAGGATCTTGAATATTTTTCAATATTCAAAAATATTAACCCTAAAGAGTATTTCTTTACTATTTAAAATATAATTTTCCACTTTTTTAAGCTAGTGTAAGGAACACTAGGCTTACTACCCCAGTGAGTAACAAAGTAAAATAGTATTAGATTGAAGATTTAACTATTGTGAACTAAAGTGACTGAACAGCTACTAATAGCTCCAAGGTCCATGCACCAGAGTGTGACAGACAGCCTTGTTTCATATTTTGTCTTGAGATTCTTCACTGCAAACTATAAATCTTCAGAAAATTACTATGGAAATATTGGATACAAGCAGTAAATCTCACCAGACAAAGTGTTATTCTAGCTGTTTCTCAAAACAGTTAGAGAAATCTTAGGTCAAACCTCTTAACAATTGCCTACAAAATCCCTGCATACAGAAATCAAAAAGTTTCATTCCTAAAATTAAGTAACAAAAATTTTCTCCTTTACTTACCTACCACAGCCCAAGCACAGGACAAACATGGAATCCTGACATCTGCTGTCATCACAACCACCTAACCTCAATACCTGCACTGCCTGCATTAGAAGAAAACTACAGAACTTGATGAAAAAAAACTCTTTATTTTACAGGGGATGAATATATTAATAAAAATCTCTTACTTAACAAAGAGGTTTCTACTATTTTCACATAAGTCACTTTACCTGATTGTGCTTATAGACACTTGAGACAGTTACCTTGTTTTTGTCAGAATGATGTCCACCAACACATGAAATATGGGTTGGGGAAAAAAGAGGGACTGTAACATGAAGACTTAAATTCATGCATATTACTTTAGTAGGAAAACACTTCAAGTATCTAACTAAATATCAACTACATTAAAAGCAATTGCATGCATGGTTTCAGCATATTGGATTTTTAACCATATCGTTAATGCTAAAACCTTCAAAGGTCCTCGTTTTGACTTAAGAATTGAGGTCAGAATTGTGCATAACCTTGGTTTTAGGACAGAATTTAAGAAATCCTGTTTTCATTATGACAGCAAACTACAGAACAGCTTTAAGAATTTCTTAGGTCTTACTGTTAAAAATTGTATATTTTCAAAGTAAATTTAAATTTGAAAGATCTGGTTTAAATTACAAAGAGGTTATCTTACATGTACTAGCTGGTTTCGAGCTTGAGATTTCCCCAACAAAGATGGGCTCATCATCATCATCATCTTCCTCCACTTCTTTCACTCTCTTTTGCCACGGTTCTAGCTCTTCTTCTTCACATTCCATAAATAATTCTGCCATCTTGAGACTAGACAGTAAAAAACAAAACACACATACCAAAACATTCAGTACTTTCATGAAACAAATATTTCAGTGTTCAATAAAGATTACTGCACTTCATGATAATTCCCACAGAACAGTCTTCCCTCCCCACCCCATCCTCCCAGTACGGTCTATATACTTGAACCTGATCTGATATAGAAGATCTTCAAAGATCGACAACATATCACCTTTCTGATTAATTATTTGAATTCTCATCTTTGCTATTAAACATGTGAATAAAAATCAAAGATATCCTTCTCATTTTTGTATAATCCACAAGTAACCACCAGAGGAATTCTCTGACACCACAGTGAATGGTATCTTAAAGAAACCACTCCCAGGTAAGTTATTAAAAAGAAATGTGAAAAAGCTACTATGAAGCACATAATATACCTGGCACGACTGAGTTACAGCAACACTAGTTACAGCTTTACCTTCTATCCGTATAAAAAACTCAAACCAAACCCAACAGAACTCCACCCAAACCCACAATCTACAACAACCCCGCAAATTTTGTAAGATTTTTCCAGGCCTTTCCATATAGTCACATTTTCTTTAAAACCCAACAAAACTTGAACAAAATTCCCCCACACCCACACAACAAAAAACAATCCACCCACAAAAAACCCTCAAACAAAAAACCCACAACACCAAAATCCCAAAACTAAACCCACAACACATTGCATAGTGTTTTCATAATCAATTAGGATTTGATAAAAATTTTGCATAGGTCTCATTAGACTGAGTCTCTTACACTTGGAAACTTGCTCTGGCAGTAAGGAAAAGACATCATGTATGAAAATAGTAATGAAAATATGCAGCTTTTGGAATTAGCCAAGTTACGATCAGCATTTCTGATCACAACTATTCATTTTTTTAAAAGAAATGGTGATGGCTAATGAAGCTTCCCTCTTTCTTTTTTGTATCCTCTAACATAATCTTGAAAGTATTTCCCAACAATACAGGAAATAAGAAACTTTTCTGTTTCTTTACACACACTCCAATAAGCTAATTTGTAATGAGACCAGTAATTTCATAAAACCACAGTGCTGCCTCAACAATAACCAGTGTTTTCTTTGCCTAAGACTCAGAGCTTCTTAAAATTCAATTACTCCATTTTTTAGTAAATCAGAGGGGAAACAACATAGTTTTGCATCAGGAGCCAAGTAGTATCTTCAGCCAATACAGGAATTCCTTGAAATGAATGAGCAATTAAGTATATGAAATTCAGTTTGTCATTGGACTACTTTGACAAAAAAGCGAAGAATATCCAAGCAACAGTTCCTTTCACGAAGGTCACAATCAATATTAGAAAAAAATTTAAGAAAATTTCATGTCTTATTATCAGGCCACTGCCAACAAAAAAAACCATTACCAATACTTCTCTCATTCTTGTGCTTATGCGATACTTACCTGACAGAGCAAACCAGTTCAGAAAGTTTGGCTTCCCATTACTATGCAGTTTAATCCCCTAAATTTAACAGCCAGGGCATCAGATCAGCACTAATGTGCATGATTATGTCATTAAAGTCTATCATACCTTATACACAAAATCAAGACTTCACTCCAATTAATAAACTGATATTTCTTAAACTAAATAATTTAATCTTGTAAGATGCAGAATGTTTATTCAACACATTTTTCTGTACAATTTCCCATTATTTTCTCCATTCCAAAAATATTTCAAAAGCAATATATATATTAAACATTGAGTAAGGTTTTTTTTTGAAAGTACAGTTATGTAAAACTAAGAATATTCCTCATTATCTATCAACAAGGTTTAAAATGGAACCCTTTAGCAGACACAGCAAGAAACTGCCTAATATCTAATAGAGAAGACAATTTTAGGACAGGAGTAATGAGCTGCTAGATTTGGTGATGGACTGTGGAAATAATTAGTCTGTAAATACCTCATCACAGGGGAGCAAACAGAATCATCCCCCTACTTTCATTAGGCATGAGAATGGCGCTGCTGGTGTTACATGCAAAGTCTTGGGGACAACACAAAGTAGTAAGGCTGTACTCCTTCCTTCCTCCCTCCCTCCATCAGCATAGAGTGCTGAAGTTAAACATGATGCTAGGAAAAAAAGAGAATAAGACATTAAACTAAATTGTTGCAGGAATGAAGCCTATTTGCACTTGATAGAGACAACAGGGGCCATATGCCAGGTCTTGGAAGGATAATCAACCCTGACTCCTCTCTGTAGAATGCTGTTGTTTAGAATGTTTTTTCTTTACCAACATGGAAGTTTATTAGACTTCCAGGCAAAGTGAAAGACTAGTTTTAGAGACTTTTTACATGGAACTGACAACATAAACATGAGGGTTTGTCTTCTCTTCTTTTTTTTTTTTTAATTTTTTAAAACAGTTTATTTGACCTCATGGATAAAAGTAATCAACTATAAAATATGTATAGAGAATGCAAATGAGAGCACACGTAATTTATATTAAAACCACCAAATAGAAACAAGCAATCTATGTGTTAACAAAATTCTAACAATAACTTGGCTACACTATAATGCAACTCGTTTTGTGCTTAGTGCTTTTGGGTTTTTTATATACAGATAAAAATAATTTGATAACATAGGCACGGACTCGTAGAAAGTTACACCAACTGATGGCATCTCTTAATAGATGTTTCATTTTATGAATCAGGATGTACATATTAAGGTATTCTCAAAAGTTGACTCCAAACAAACGGTTGCTTTTAAAAGACAATTATCAAGACTATTTCAGATCTTTTAATCTATTTTTATTTCAACGCTATTTTTATTTCAAGCTTTCACTGACTTTTTTCCTGGAAACAAAGCCAGCCTCACGAGTTCCCACCCTGCTCCTGCTTTGCTCTGTCAGTTGTGCTAGTACAACTTTTCACGGGACTATGACACAAATCAGTGCAGGTTGAAAACAGCCTGGCCCACTAACAGTTTTACCCGCACGACAGAGAGCTAAAAAAATTAGTGGCCTAAGCAATCAAAACTGCAGTTCGGGGGAAGGGATTGGATTACAAGTGGTGTGGAGAACCTGCTCAAATGGTCTTCATTTCCAAGAGAAACATCTAGATCCACTTTTAGAGTACAACTAGCTTCCGAGTCTTCAGCTTCTTTAACTACATTAACGTAGGAAATGCATTCCAGGAATCCTGCTAGTGGTTGCTCTCAAAGCCAAAACCAACAGTGAACCCTTCCCAGACTCTCCCAAAATATTTCCCAGTGGAGATGCAGATGCCAGTAACAGAAAGGTAAACTTATGAATAATATATTTTATTTTCCTCATTTTCAAATACGTACAAACATATATACACATTCATACACACATCTCTTTAAACATAGTCCATGCATCTGAGAAGTCCAAAACTCCAATGAAATGCTCTACGTACATAATCAAAGAAAGTGTTTAAAACATTGCTCTAGGATAAAAAGTGTCAAAATTTTGAACAAGTTCTTTAAAACATTTAAAAATATCATTACACTGTATCAAGATATCGCTTTAAAAGGCAACTGTCCCCAAAAGCTAAGGGTAGCTGTAAAAGTTCGTTAGGCAACCACAGATAATGAACAACCTGCAAAGACAGAAGCTCATGTAACACTCTAATAGCTACTAGACAAGCAATGAAGTAAAAACCTGATACAAGACAGGAAAAATATTGAACTGAAGAGCAATATGTGTCTCATGAAACAAGTGTTTTAGAAGCACTAGTATGGACATGGCAATTACATTTAAAGATACCTAACTTTATTAAAGGCCAGTTGTATTTATAACCTTTTTTTTTTACTATTAGAATTTAAAGGCACTTACATAAACAGAAGCGATACAAACATTAGTAAATGTAACAAGAATGTAATCGCTATAGTGAAAACAGCATAAAGCGATCTGCAGACACACTTTAAAAGATGCACAGAAATCAAGAACATAGAAAATCGTGGCAAAAGCAGCTGCAGTAAGATTTAGAGTTATTGAAAGCCCACTTATTACTTTAGATGCAATTCACCTGTTCCACTCTTAAAGTAAAGCAAGCTTTCCAATACTCAGTACTTCTTTGGATTAATTTAAAAATAAATGGAACCAAATCACCAATATGAAAACACTTAAAGAATGAGGATATCTCCATTAACCATAAAGTTTGTCATCTTACCATAACGGTATTATCAGTGAATTATTCAAATATGTTTTTCCTCTGTTTAAACAGCTGCACCTCAAATGAACAGTGAAGTTATACTATTTATAACACAGACCATAAGGTGAACACCAATGTTATATTTTTCAACTTCCCAGACAGATACATAAATTTGTGTCGTATTAGTTGTATAAGAGTGTGCAATCCACAGCTTCTTCAGGACTGTGTGCAATTGTGTTTTTAATCAACTGCTGCATTCGTTTCACCAGCGATGAAACGATGACCGAGCTGAAACTGCATCTCAAAGTTTTAAAAACGCCAAAGTAGAAACTACCGTCGCTCAAAACCTAACTACACCAGACAACGCTGGTGAGATGGTACAACAGCCGTGAGTTGGTACAAGCTCCGCCTCGGGCGGGCTGACACTACCTTCGCGGGCCGCTGAGGAGCTCACACCCTCGGACTGCCGCGGGTGCGAGGCAGCGGGAGGCAGCCAAGTCCCCGCGGGCGGCCCCGAAGCCGCCACCGCCACCGCTCCGCCCGCGGCGCCGCCGTCCCCGGCGCAGCCCCACCGCCCCGCCTCCCGCCTTCCCAGCGCCGGGTGACCGCAAGGACTCGGCTCCGGCTGCAGGTTCGGCTTTGGACGAGGCCCACATACCACAGCCACGCCGGGAGGGGAGGAAGCTCGGCGGCATCCGTTGCCAATGGCCGGGGGGGCCTGACCGCGACCAGCCCACGGACGGCGGAGAGAGCCCTATCCAGGACGCCTCCCCAAGCAGACTCCCCTCGATTCCTTAGCGGGGCCCCGCGGGCGGCCCGAAGGAGCCCTCACGGCGCGGGGTCCCCGCTCCACAGATGCGGCGGGGGGAGGAGAGGGGGCAAGGCCGCGCTCCGACCTAAGATGGCGTCGGTCTCACAGGCGACAATCCCCCCGCGGCCCACCCGCCGCCGAGAAGCGACTCCCTCCTCCCATGGAGGCGGCAGGGAGGGCCGAGGGGAAGAAGCGAGCTGCCTTACCGTGCTGCGCGTCCGGAGAGGCTGCGGTGGCGGACAGGCCGCCCCACTCTCTTCCTCCTAGGCTGGCAGGGGAGGGGGGGATGGGAGGCAGCCGCGCTGGCGGAGACGCCTCACATCGCCGGACCGCGGCGCCCAACCTCAGCCGCCGCCGGGGGAAGGAGGGAGGTGGGCGGGGGTGGCCGCCCGGCGCGCTGCCTGCCGGGTAGAACGCGGGTCAGCCCCACAGCGGCGCCTGCTTCCCGGCGGCCGCGGGGCGGGGCCGCGCTGGGGGCGGGGCTGTGCGCCATGTGCCGGGCCTCACACCCCGTTCCCGGCCGCCTCGCGGCCCCTCAGCGAGGACCTGGTCTGTGGCGGGCACGGCGAGGAGCCGCCGGCGACTTCTAGTACAGCGGTGCCCCGTGAGTAGGCCCAGGCGGCCATGGAGCCAGCGCTGTTGTTAGGCCAGCGTGCAGGGATGGTGGGCACAGGCATCGGTAGGCCACCACTGGGGTTCAGGGCTTTCCCTGTATAGCCAGTAACTCAGCTGAGCAGTAACTCAACACAGTTGTGGGGCCAAACAAAAGCTCTACCCAAAGTTAGCATTAAGTACAAACACTTGAGAATGTAAAACAGAGCACATTAGTGGAACCTAAACCTTTTTTTTTTTTCTTACATAGGAGATTCCATCTCAACAAAAGGAAATCTTTATTTTGAGGGTGCCAGAGTGCTGGAACAGGCTGCCCAGAGAGGTTGTGAAGTCTCCTTCTCTGGAGACATTCAAAACCCATCTGGCTGTGTTCCTGTCCAGCCTGCTATAGGTGAACCTGCTTTGGCAGGAGGGTTAGACTGGATGATCTGCATAGGTCCCTTCCAACTCCTACCATTCTGTGATACAATGCTGTTCAGACTTGAGGTCCATTGTACGTCTGTGTTTTCATTGTAGTTTTTTATAGCCATACACACAGTGGGTTAAATAACATAATCGAGTATACCATCAACTCCATTCCCGTTACTTTCAGTGGGACATCACAAAACAGCTAGGCAAGGCTTAAGCGGGTGGTGAAGGCACAGTTGGTCGCAAGAACAGTCCTGGTGCACAGTACCACAGAGCTGCGTTTTCACTCCCCTCAGAATTTGCATATGAAAATCTCCATATCAAAAGGTGACTAAGAAATTAAGTTTTTCTTGTGCTTTTCTGTCCAAAGTACTTGCTCACCCTGGCCAACGTCTGTCTTAAGAATGCTCCTGAGTTTAGATTATTTTTTCTCAGTTCTACTGCCCATTCTAATTTTTTTTTTAAAAAAAGGAAGTATGATTCTTCCTTTAGTAAAATATGAAAATATTTCTGGTGAATTTTGAAGGTAAATAACGGGAACGCACCTAAACCAAATGTAATCTGTGTATCTTTTAACTTTCTCTCTCAAATACAGGTATTTTTCAGAAGAATAAGTAGTGTCCTTCTTCCTTGTGAATTTAAGATCTAAAGATTTGAGTACAGTGTTTAGATTTGACTACAGTGTTTAGTCTGGAAAATATTCTGTTCATTTTCACTATTACATGTGTCCTCTAGATGCTTTCAAAGTACTTTGGAACCTCAGAGAAGTGAAAAAAAACCCCACACCATTAGTAATTAAATAATTGCTGCTTAGTGATCTGCCATTAAATCATTTGGTTATTACAGTTTAGTAATTAAGCATTTATTAAACTATACCATCCTGCCAAAGTAGGAGGAAAAAAGAAAGAGAGAAACAGTCTTGATATTTGTCAACAAATTGACAAAAAGAATAGGATCTAGAGAGGGAAACTTATTTTAGACAGAAGTGACTGGGAAAAGAGAAGTATTAGCCCAGTTACTTGAAATGTTTCAACTACTCACCTACTGAGAAATTGCAGGTGTTTATGTTCTTTCTAAAGAAAGATAAATATAAAGACAATATTAAGTTCGTAAGATAAAACATTGAAAAGTGTAAAATCACAGAATTAAGATCAACTCTGCACATTTATTAAATTTGTGCATTCTAAATGTGCACAATTGCATACTGTCTGTTCTGAAAGATTCCTCCCTAAGTCCTTGAACAAATGTGTATGAATATCAAACAAATGTGTTTGAATATCATGTTTTCACATCATCCTGCAAATCCATAGGAGCAAAGAAAATTAATAAGCGTTCACAGCTTTGAAACGCACAAATTTATGAAAGGTTTTCTGCCCTCCACATTTAATAATAGTCCTTGGCAGTTATCATTGCAGTGAGCCAGCAGATCCAGGCAATTAAAGAACATAGTCCTCCATGGTGTCCTTTTGTAGTAAGAGAATAGGCAGATGCACCACACAGGAAGATTTGTAACTCCTATAGGAGAAGCTAGTATGATGGAAGACTTGGAGTACTTTCAAATGCAGCCTGAAAAACTGCAGGTTCTGCAAATGCCAGCCAGAATTAAGTACCATGAAGGAAGGCTGCATTATATGTAAAGGAGGTACTGATAAGGTAACAAGAGGTTTTAGGAGGACCATGCCTGAAAACTTACAGAGAAATTTGCAAACATATGATACACTCTAAGAGAGAAACTTAGCAGAAGCTGATTACAAAAAACAATGGTATTTCATGCAGTTGGGCAGCATACATGTACCGTTGGCTACAGTAGTAAAGCTGAGCCTGAAATCTAACTGGTCTGAATTACTTCATCTTAGACCTATTGACATGTGACTTGATTACTAGAGACATTCCTTTCCCTTCTGAGACTAATTGACAGTAACCTCTCATCAGTCTCTTAGTTTTTTCTCAAAAGCATTGTCTGCCAGAAAAATCAATTCACTGCAATATCCCTCAATGGTCCAAAATGCTTCTATTGCTTGCTGCAGATTAAAAAAATACCCCCACAAATAAAAATGAGTTGCATTTGTATACTAAAGACACTTGCTAACATGGACTAATATGGATGCATGGATGTAGGCAGCTAGGCACGTTGATATTGTCAATCCAGGAGCTGCTAGATCTGCCAGTCTAATAAAACACCCAACTCTCTTGGTTGTTTGTATTTTACTTTTTCACTGCCATTCTTTTTCTTCCCCCCAAGTAAAGAATATATGCAATAATAGATTCATACTAAGTACAGATTATCTATATATTGTTACTGTGATCTGCCCCTTCTGCTCTGCAGATCTTTTGCTTCTGTTTCTCAGTTTTAAATTATCCACTAAACTATCACTTGTTCTATCCTAGAGGTCTGTTCCCCCACATCACCCTGTATCAAACACTCATTTTGACAAGGCATACACAAGAAAGCAGAAACTGGTAGCTGTATTGCTCGCAACACCATGGGTATAACTTCCTCTCTTGACTCCTCTGACTTTATGCTGGTCAAGGGATGAGTGTAATAAGTGAGAAATTATGAATACAGCTATCAACTTAATTCTGCATATCAACCAGCAGTTGGTCATATTGTTCTTATTTTACTTATGTTCAGGCATTTTGAGGCAACAGCATCGGTCAGTTAAGCATGAGGATTTTGCAGTTGAAATATATAGTAATGATTCTGAAGATGGTCCTCCATTTTACTTCTATGGAAAAAAAAGTTTAGGGTTGGGAAAAAAATCCTCTTACTCTGTCAGTTAGCAGGTCTTTAAACAATGCATCAACGTCTGCTGAAGCTGGATAATTACTTTTCACCCTGCCACCATGTTTTTAACTTTTTGATCCTTTTAATTTTTAACCACAGCCATCCCACACATATGTAGCTAAAAGGCAAACATTTTAGCAACACAGGTGTTTTGGTTGAACTGCTTTCTATTTCCAAATCAGGACCAAAGAGCTATATAGTGGGAAACCAGGAAGTGTAGTTTATACTTTATAAACCCTGCTATGCAAGAACAGCAAAATGTGTGCTTGAAGCATGTAAATCACGATTACACATTACAGATTATCTTTGGATTAAGAATTTATAAAGAAATTCTTAGAACTATTGCTATTGACATTCACATCATGAATTCCATTTTGTTACAATATGACCTAACCTGTTTTACTAGATTGAGAGTCTTCACTTCCCCAACTCTCTCCACAAACAACGGAGGCAAATGTGCGATAGTATCCAGAAAGAGGCAATTCACATTTCTTAACTGAAGCAGTAAGAGACGTCACCATAAACTATTTGTGCAAGCCTCTTACAAGTTTATAGATTACAGAAACATGGGGATCAATTAAGCTACCACCAGCATGCAGATACCTACAAGCAGAATACTAGGAGAACATAAAGTTATCAAACTTTTTAGGAAAACAGAACTTTTACAGATTAAAACTTTATAGTACATTTCAGACAACCCCTTCCAAAATACCAAAATATCACTTATATAACTTGAAGGTTGATATTTAAAAAGGAACTTTAAATATTTTCTTCACTATCAATTTAGTAAATAATATTTGGTGAGAATGATTGAGACAAAGTGTTTATAACATGTTCTGAAATGTCTAGGACCCTGAAAAACAAATTTTATATATGGCTTAAGCTTAACATAATGCTGCCTTATTACTAAGATCAACGTTTGCTTTGTCAGAGCTACCTAGGGAGACTCTGAAGTCCCTGTCACTGAAGATTTGTTAAGTATGTAAAAACTTGTCGGAAACAGACTTAGTACATTTAGTGCTACTAAGCTACTGGGGGAAGCACTATTAAACAACTCTGACAAATACACCTAGTGATGATTTTTCTTAAAAAAAACCCCTACAGAATGAGGACTCTCTGTTGTGTCTGGTCACCACTTGAATGTAAGCTGGAATCAGAGTGCAATTGTCTTAGCTTTGATTTTGTATGTCAGTAAAAAACATACAGCAGAGCAGGGATGTCTTGCTCATTAACGTTGAGGTTATGGGTTTGTTTAATGTTATTTGTTCTTCTTAGAAGTACTACAAACATACAGTAAGTATCAACCTACTTGACATTGCAATTGGAGCTACTGCCAAAAATTTGTTAGGATAGATATGTTCAGATGGGAAGCTTGTATCTATGAATGCACAAACAGATTCTAAGCGAACATCTGCAAAACAAACACTGTTCAACACATGTATGGTTTACCTTATTCCATAAGGTATGCTTGTAAAATTGATTACATTTAGTCTGCTATGGTTGGTTGTTATAGTATCATCAGGAATTTGGCACAAGTATAAACAGTGAGGGGTGATCTAACCTATTTATAACATTCTTTTATAATGTTTGCTAGACATACATATTTGACTTTCCTTTTTGAGGCAATATGAAAAGTCTATCATTAAACCCTGAAGAAAGCAAAAGCTTCCATTCTTTTAAACTTTAAGAGTATGCTTCTGTAAATTAAGAAAAAACCCAGTAATAAAAGAAAAAAATTAGGAAAGTCATTGTCTCTTCAGCATGCATGTATTTCCACTGTCAACATTACTTAAGCACATCAGACACAAATACATTCTAAACTGCTTGAAGTTACAAGAAATGTTTGAATTGGATGAGCTCTTTCAGAATGAAAATTATTAAAACCAGAACCATTGCTATGTGGTTACAAATACAGTTTGTTTATTTGGAGGCAAAATAAAAATATTTTAAAAAAAAATTTCCAGAAGCTTTTCATGGTAGCTTTATGTCAAAATAAAGTTACTACATCTATTTATCTATGGCAGATGCTTATCCAGTTCTCAGATCACAGACACAGAGCATGCACCTTGTCTATTGGATTCATTTTTACCATTCACCTTACAATAAATTCAATCCTAGATGTCTACTACTGTATGTCCTTCACGTAGTACAGAAAATCCAAGTAAATAACTACTTCGTTTAGCCTTTGTGTCCACTTGTACTCGATTAAGTAATGCAGTAGTGTAGAACATTGTTCCACTGGGTTGATGCCAGACATTGTTATACTACTTGGCAGATGCCTTAAACAGCATGAAAAGTGACATAATACCAACTCAACATATGCCCCAGAGGCTCTTGTTGAAAAATAACACCACTGTGTAAAGTTTACAGTCGTATTTGCTGCTTTAAAAAAACCCCAAAACCAAGGGAGTAATGTATATTTATTGGAGAAGTCTTACTGACAGCAATTGCCAGGTAATGCTGACAACTGCTACACTGCAAGAATCCTACTGCAGGGTTGGATTCCCTCTTTCACAAGCCTTCTAAGAAAAGGTGTTGTACATTACTTTGCCAAGATACTCTAGTTCATTAGAATACTGTGAACAGATATTCAGCAACATGTGCTCTTTTTAACAGAAGTGAAAATTTCTCCTACGACGCTTCCTTTTGTCGTGATTTGTAAAAATTTATTGACTCATTATGCAAAGTATTAACCATTCTTCATGTAGGGTCCCAAAAGCAAACCTCATTGTATTCAGGAGACAGAAATAGAATAATCCCAAAAAAGAAAAGACAAAAGAAGTGAGTTAAAACTTATAGAAGTGCAATACTCCAATGCAGCTTTTAAACTGTGGCAGATATTACTGGAAGTGATAAATGATGCATCTGCTTTGAAAATCATAAAATAACTTATTTGCATCACAATGAGTTGCTATTAGGAAGATTTAAAAATAACTGAAGAATAAACAGAAACATATCAACTCCTAAGCAATAAGTATTTTCTCATCATCCTAAAGAGAGTAGCTAATAATACAGAAATAAGGAAAGAAAATCTGTTAAATATACTATTATTTGGTAGAATATTATTCGAACTTTCTGCTGAGGTATCAACAACTCTGGACACATCAGAAAGTGACAAACCTATGGATTGTTATATTTCTTTATATTCTTTACAAGTAATCTTGTATTAGCATAGCAGCTTCTGTTCATAAAACCAGAACTGAAATGGATTTATTGGCATTATCACCACATCTGTAAAACCTGGCCATGAATTCTGAGGAAGTCTGTGCCGATAACTGGTTTTATTTATCATATTGGCTGCCAAACTGAAAGGAAAGAAAGTACTAGGACAACAAAACAGAAAACAATGGGGATTGCTGCGTTATCCGCCAGCCAGTTAGTTTACAGTCCCTAAGGCGACATATTAGTCCTTATTAGTCCTAGAATCAACTCTTCTCACAGGTCTGATCTAATCAGTTTTGCAGGGTATTTGGGGTGCTTTTCTCTGATTTAGCTATTTCCCTTTAAGAGTATTAAATGTCTGTCTGAACAGGAATTAAAAGCTGAGCATGTTGCACATCACCAGTTCCTGGTTTACACATCAATCTTGACTCATTCTGATGCAGTGAACACTTACATGAAACAAAATGAAGAGTTTTATTCCAAGATCTCTATTAGTTGGAGTGAGTGGACCCCCTCAAACAGGAGAGGGAAGATCTCTGCCTTACGCATTTTCCTGCATGAATGCACTAGTGCCAGGGCTTTGGGATGAAAGGCAGCATCACTGTCCTAGGGTTTCAAATTCACACTACTCGAAGTTTAAAAACCATAAGAAAGTATTATAATCTCTAAAACATTCTATTGATTTCATGTGAATATTGTATCAGTGCCTTCCCTTAAACTGCCATTTTTGCCAGGTTCTATTGAGAATGGTCTCTAAAAGATTAACATTTTCTCTTTGGTTTTTTAAAGCTCCTCTGCAGCATATGAATGAGAACTTTAAAATGGCAGGATTAGATATTTTTAAAAAACTTGGTTTTTTAAAAAAATTGTGCTAGGGCTTTTTTGTCATAAATTTTCTGATCCACTGACTTCTATTTATGAAGTCTGAGACTGTCCAACAGCTCTTATATCTACACAGCTATTTCCTTTTTGCCTCAATATTCAGCAGTCAACTTGTTTATCTTTCCTGCAGGATCCCTCATGTTGGGCATATAGTGTTCTTAGCAGGAATTATTGTACTCCTTGAAGAAAATTTAAGAAACAAAAGTGGTGAACAGCAACTCTAGAACAGAGTTAATACTTTTAAGGCCCTCCATCATCTCCAGATTCTTAAATATTTGGCCCTTGACTAGAATCTAGAGAGTTTGTAGTTCCCTTGCCAAATTACACAATGGAATGCATACTTCCTACCTGGACTACACAGCTCTGTTAGCCTGGATATGTTTATACTTCAGTCAACATGCAAAGTCCATCTGAATACCATGGTGATGCATGTTTCATTGGTCTGAAGCAAACAGGGCAATCATGTGCTGTGCAACACCAAGTGCTCTAAACAGCTTGACTGAAAATCATATTTTCAATGTTGAAATGTGAAGGAGGGATCAAATTCATATTTAAAAAATATATATTTTATTTATTCCTGTCCGTTTGAGTAGTAGTATTAACATGACATTAAAATTGTTAGAGCATTTGTAATTTTTAAAAAAAAGTCATTTCTTAAAGGTTAAACTTTTATTTGGCTTCTCAGAAGTATTTAACATAGTTTACTAAGGAAAGGAGATTTTATAGAATCATAGGTCTAGAAGGGACCTTTGACATCATCTAGTCCAACCAGCAATCTAACTCTGATAAAAAGCACCCATCAATTTGTGCAATCATAGCAAATATGTGGCCTATTAATAGGTTTTCAGCACATAAGATTATTTCAGACAAATTTGATAGAATGGTAGATACTCCTTTGAAGTAATTTAGAGTTCAAATTTTTTTAAAAAAAACTTCTGGATGGAGAGTATCCATGGTGAGAGTTAGCGTGAAGAGATATTCATTCAATCGAGGAGAAAGATCTGAGAAATACCACAAATGTAGCTCCCATCAGTTTGCAATCAAGAGCCAGATTTCAGGTGTTGTGATTCTCAAGACCTGAGTTAACAAAGGGAAGGCACTGTTATTAGCCCAGTAACTCCTGAACTCTGAGGGCAAGGATGGCACACGAGCAATCAGAGTCTCAGCTGGCTTCCAAAGCACAAGTAGAGTCCAAGTGACAGCCTGTGTCATTCTCTCACCTCTTAAACATTTGTTAGCAGTGTACTGCAAACAGAATTGTTCTGCTGACTTGTGTATTACTTTTCTGCATCCTACAAGTATCCTTAATAGTCTTATTTAAGTCTCAAATTAGAATTTATGGCTTTTTTTGCATTACACATCACAAGACACCATTTCTCTGCTGAGTGCACTTAGAGTTAATTATCTTTGTTCTCTTTCGTTTTTCTCAACACCCCATAGTGCTCCATTTCCTCCCAATATTGCCCTATTATTATCCCAGCTTCCAGTGTTGCATAAGTACATAAAAGTAGTAAAAGTATCTCTCCTTTTCTCCCTTCAAATTCTCTCTTAAATATCTCTCTTCAAATTCTGTGTCTGTCCACTATTAACTTTTCTTGCCAGTTATAGTAAAGATGGTAGTTCTGTGTTGTAGACCCACATAATGGGCTGGAAGCAACAGAGACCAACATAGCATCAGAGCATGTAGTGATGAAGGACTGTAGAGCTAAACCTTAAACTGCAGAAAGTTATAGGAGAGTGAAGTTTGATGGATGCTTTTTTGATCTGTGTGATAATTTACAGAAAGAAATTGGAATTTTCATATGACATTGCAATTAATAGTATTGCATTGGTACCAGCTGACAATTCTTCTGGCCTAAGACAACAGAAATGCCATTCTGGTGTCACAACAGCTAAAAAAAAAACTTTTAATTTATTAACAAGCAGTATTAAATCATAAATAACAATGCTACAGCACTAAAATCCATCCTAACAAACAATACAGGTAAGAAGAGGCTGAACTGAATTCTTAAAGGGATCTGGATCATAACATTCTGCAGACCACAGATTTCTCTAACAAGGTTTTGTTTATGTGCCTGCAGCAGATATTTGTAGGGTGATTACCTCAATTATGCTAGTAGTCATACAAATCTATGTGCAGTAAAAAACAATATTTCTAGACTTCAAATATATAGCAAAATGCTGAAGCCCTAAACTATTTGTGGTTTGTATTTAATTTCGTTGTCACAAACGAGATGTCAGATTCATAGTTTTCTGTAGTGCCACACTTCGACTATATGGTTTCACTGGGAAGCATTAACAATGAATCGTTCAACTGCTCTGCTTTTGTTTGGACAGGTGGAATACAGATATTAAACTTCTACAGTAAACAGATGCCTATCTGAATTTGACAGAATTTTTTAAAAAGGTATTTTTTCATGTTTTGTAAGCTAATGTGAACGCTGTGCATATCGTTTACCACAAGCCAGGATTACTCACCAGATCTGCCAGTCCCCAAAATTACTTTTTGAAAAGGCCATGTACAAGTCAGTAAAAAACATCTCATCCCTTTGAAGGTTCAAGACAGGCTAATATTTTCCTTTTCAGGAAAGATAAGAATGAAATGTCAGGAAGCAGTGGTATATATGGAGAAGTGATACTTAAAGGCAGCCTTCTGTTCAGAATTATTCTAGGGAAGACTTTCACATAGTGCCACAACTTAGTTTACTGACACGGACAAAAAGTTAACTTTTAAAGAAAATGATCTTCTGGAAATTAACCAAGTGGAATTGACTTAGAAGTTTAACAACACACCTTGTTTCTATTAATATATGCTGTGTTGACTAAAACAGCAACTGTCAGTTTGACATAGTCCGAGTTCTCTATAAAATACCAATACTCTGACAAAATTTATCAAATATGCACCTGCAAAAAATTAGGCATTAATTATAAACAGTCTCCAGTGTCTTAAGCTACAGGACTGCTGGTTTAGTGCAGTAGCAAAGTACTCACTAGGGAAACTTGTGATATAATTTTAGAGCAGTTTCTCAGATGGGTTTTCTATTTCAACAGCTAATTGAAAAGAGTTTGCAGAAGCAGCCACGTTCATTCACCTCGTTAACTGCTTAATGATCTGTAATAGGGGAAGAGATCCTGCTCCCATGAAATCATATAGTCATCTAAGTCATTTAGAGTACTTTCAATGTGGTATTATTTTAGAGAGGAATAAAACGTATCCACCTGATAAACTTATCCTTTTAAACATCAGCAATATTTAGAGCAATATACTTCCAGAGTTCAAACCAAATATTCTTGTATCCATTAACAGAACATAGCTTCCTCACCATATATGTCCAATATTGTGCTAATTGGATTTTTAAAATACTTACTTTTTCTAATTTCTACTGTAGTGTATTACCATAAAATGTATTTCAGTTACATTTCTGCAGTGTTCTTTCCCAGATATTTCCTGGTTTTGTTGTATTTCTACTTAAGAATTATACTTTAGAAGTGGTAGCACTCAACATAAATGGCTAACATTACTGTAAAACCTTGAATAGCATAGTAAATCAGAAGACAGCTAAACTTACTAAACAGTATTACATAAAAAGCAGAAACTTGATGCCTTAAGTGCAAGAAATGTATTTTCTAGAAATAAATTTAATTACACAAAAGGATGTGTGTTGGACAAGAATTGCTTCCATGTGGGTTCACTGCTAGGATTGGGACCTTTGCAATGTCCTTGGAATAGCATCTATTCTCTTGGGCATTCTTCCAGTATTTAGAATGGTACTTCGAAAGCCATTAGGATGAACAGATAGCTATAGCTACTCTTTTGCATTGATCAGTTGTCTTTGGGTATAAAGCTGAATATTAATGGGATACAAAATATTTACAAAAATAGTAATAGTATCATCAATCATTAATATGTGGCACTAATCAGGATCTTCATAATTTTGTACTTTTCAGGAGTAGTGGACAATGTTTTGAAAATGAAATAGTTGACAGCTATGAAAGTGTGATGTGCGTGTGTCCAGACCTAGGGAAAAATCGAAGATCATGTAAAAGTACTAGGGAAGCTTTTTGCATTGCTTCACTTTCAGTTGTGGGTTTTTCTCTCGGCTGGGTAGGTTGGTAAGGCTGATTGACTGAATATAGTTCTCAGAGCAGAATAGAATAGCAGAGGATTCAATTCCGTTTACATNAAGTAAGAATCTGGGGGTTTGCCCAAGAGTAGAACAGTTCTACAGCTTTAGGGTGTGTTCAGTGCTAAAAAAACATGTTGAAAGGAGCAAAAAAATGTATTGAGTTTGATACTAATTTCTATTTTGATAGCTTCTGTCTCAGCAATTAAAAAAAAATCTAAAGATTGTATAGTATTAATAAAAATCTATACTTCACAATAAACGATGAGTGTATAGTTTTTAGATCAGGTCTTGATCTGACTGAAAACTCTTCAAAGCCTAAACGTTTATGATTAGGCATCTTCTTACCATACAGCTTCTGATCAGAATGTTTTCCAGGCAGAGGGACAGACTGTTTGGCTATGTCTGGCTTTGACATCTTGAGTTAAAAGTTGAGTTAAAAGAGTTACAGTCCTACATATTCACAGATTGAAATTTATATTCCTTGTACCTGCAAATTTAAGAGCCACATGATAACATAAACTCTATATGTGCTCTTATTAGAGGAGATTTATTGCAGAAATGTCCAAATAGGCAACCTCATTTTTCCTCCAAACTTCAATTTTAGAGGATACCAAGAAAATTATACCAGATGCCATAAATTAAAATCCTGTCTGACGAGGAGTGAAGCAACTAAATTAAACAACTAGAAATTAAGGCAGATTCAGAACAGCAATAGTTCTAACAACATCAGTCTTGAGTAACCATTTTCTTTTATGAACTATTCCTTGTAGATGTAGGGTAAAGCATGTTCAGCATTTTTTCATCATGAAAAAACAATTTCTTTAGTTTTCTTTTTGACTAAGTGCTTTTTTTCATCCTAAAGAAGTCAATCATCTATATATAGCATATTGCAGTTTCATTCCATTTCCTAATTCCCAGTAGTTACAATCAATGCTAAAAACACCCTACACTTGATTTCCATGTTTTTGTGAAAAACAAGGTCATAATTAAAATTCATGATCACCATTTGAGAAATACTTTAATTCTTTCACTGTTTTCAAGGAAACCATCTCTCCAATGCAAACATTATGCTTGGTTTCTGATTTATTCTTGTTGGACTTTTTTTATAAGGTTTATTGAAAAAGTGTACATTATGAGAATTTTAAGGAATATTATTGGAAATATGTCTTCTTTTTGGCTAGTGGAAGGCTTAGATGCTACCCTGGCTGTAGAGCTGTCAGCTAGACACAGCCTCAAAATGAGGCTGAAGAACACAGTGAGGAAGAAGGGCCTCAGTTAATGAGGAAAAAAGCTTTAAAAATGCCTTTTATGTGCTTTATATCTGCAGCACTCAAGATACAGAAGAATAAGAGATGGCTGACTAGAAGCTAGAGCACAGTAGATATCTGGGCTGTGACAGAGTCTTCTGTGAGAGAAGATACATGGGAGATGAAAATCAGCTTCTGTGGCAGCAGTCCCAGATGGGCTGTTGTGAGCAATCAAGACTGTAGGAATCAGTGACTGACACCCCACCACTGACCTGATCTTTGTCTCTGGAGGAGCTGAGAACAACTAGCAGCAGAAAAGGTGGGTAGTTTATTGCTGATTATGCAGTGCACTTGCTTTCACTACACAAGATGAAAGATTTTTTTTCACTTTGTTCCAACAACTCACAAATAGTTCAATTTCATGTCATTTTTGACCACTGTATAATAAATTCTACTTAATCCTGATGCAACCTACCTCCATGGTTGCTGCTAATTTACTTCTCTGTTATATGAGTAACTCTGTTGGTCTCACCAGCTCTTCTAAAAAGAAAGTCTGATTTTGTCATGATCTTCTCCTTCCCACAGCTGGTTTAACATGGGTAGAGCTTCATCTGTAACACACCCCTAGGTATGGTGCAGGCTTTTCTCTGCTTATCTGCCTACAAGCAGTGAATATTTTGGCTGTTCCATAAAAATGACTGTTCCATTTTTGTATCTTGCTTATATCAAAATCCCACCACATTGATTTGCTACATTTTTGAAGTGGCCAATAAAGTTTTGATTTCAACCATTGCAAATATACCACCAACCTAGAATTAGCTCTTTGAGTAAGAAAAGCTTACCTTAGCAGCTATACAGTACTTGTCTTTTTCCTTCCATCACCTTGTAAACAAGCAAAAAAATAAAAATCTCTATTTTCCTTATGCTGTGGATCACTCTTTTCAAAACCACCAGTGCCAAGTGAATAATCTAGGAGAATATCCAGGTCTATTTTCTTGCTCTTACTACCAGATACTATTCTTCATTCGGTGTCTTAACACATAAATAAAAGGTTTCACTACATGAGCCTCAAAGTCTTAAACCATAATGTTTTGTACCGTTCCATTTCAAATGAGAACATTTCATTCTACACCTTTGGCAGAGTCTTACCTTTCTCTAAGAATATTAGAAAAACTGGTTTAAAAAATGGTGAGCAAAGAACGCAGAATACTGAGGGACATTATAATCTGCAAGAAAAATATTCCATACAGTAAAGTGTTAAATCGTAAACTTACTTCCTGTTGATGAAAACCAACCAAACCCTAGATGGTCTTTTCAACTTTAAGGTATAATCAAACTAACCATTTTGTACCAGTATATCTTTGAATAATATGTGGACTTACTGTATTAAAAAAGATGGAGAAACACTTATTTCACTGGTGCTCATGCATAATAATCTAAAAAGACTGTACTGAGATCTTGAGAATAACACAGGCAGACCTATGACTGCTTTAGGAATTCAGTTCCATCTGTATGCTCTGCTAAGGTCTCTTTGGTACAGGTACCTTATATATTTTACGATACTAAAGAGGATAACAATGAAGCATGGGCACAATGCAACAAGGGCACATTGCTAATAATCCCATTCCCATTAAATATTTAGAATTATGTCATATTTTATAATCAGAACATAGAAGTAACAAGTTAGAACAACTCCATGCTGGTGAAAATGACTAATTAAGTATTAAAAGCTGTGAGAAGCAGCCATTGCTTGAAAACAAGATCCTCAAAGGGAGAGAAAAGATGCAGTTGCAATCATTTCTAAATGTTTCCCCCGCCTTGGTTTTTTGTTTTACTATTGCAGTACTAGGAAAAGAGCAGAAATTCCTGAATGCTAAACTGTCTGTAATATTGAAAAATAATTTGATCTGTCTCACCTACAAAATTGAAATGTTACAGCTTATATAGGCTCAGAGCGGTTCTCATCAGAAGTGGTAAACCCTAGCACTACCCCTTAGTTTGCAGTGATGCCCCATAGATTTTGCACTGAGTCAGCCTGACACAAATAATAGCTGCGCTAATACTATTCCAGTTGAAGCAGTGGATACTACTCTGGCTCTGTAGCTGTTACCACTTCACGAGATTGGAACTATTCATGACAAATTGGATACTAGTAACAATGAGAGATACAGCCCCAGCTGGCTGCAATAAGCGTGTTTGAGCTTTCCTCAGCTCTCAGACAGTTTTAAAAGGTTTAGCCAGAGATCCTGGCAAGCAATACAGAGCTACAAAGCTATGTCCACTGTTCAGCAGCACCTACGTGGGAGAAGGGAAGCAGGATCTGAAAGGCATGTGGGAATGCCAGTGAAATCTCCACCGTCTCAGCCACCCAGATTTCCTTTTGCTCTGTGCAGTCAGATCAGAGCAAAGCAGACAGATGAAGGCTGGGCTTCACAAGTGTTGAATAATACTAGCTTTACCTTTTGCCCATTTTTCTCTTTGAAGGAAATAGATGTAGAAGCACTAGAAATTACAAATTATAACTACTTTTTCACTCAGCTTTCTACCAAAAGATCAGTTATCAGCAATCAAATTTGAACTATTTTCTTCCAAAGGAGTTGAAGCAAAACTCTGTCATAACCCATATATGCCTTTGTAGGGGTCTATGAAGTAGATGAAAGTAAAACATCCCCAAATATATTACAGCAGTTGGATATTCCAGAAGTTTAGGAATATTCTTGCACCTATATTTTAAACCTTTTGACAGAAAATGCTTAAGTATTTCCAAAAGAATACAGTTTTTTAGTACCAGATATCCAATGGATTTTACACTGTATGAACAAGTTGTGGGCAGTTGGCAAAAATCATTTTATATTTCACTTTTGAATTCAGACTTTAGCCTTCTTCAATCTGGAATACCAGTATTTTTGGACTAGTGTTTATATCTGAGCCTTAGCAATAGAACTAAAACCACTTAAGATCCTTTACACTGAATGACAAAACACACCCATTGTTAATTTAATACAGTGCAGCACAAAGATGTGTACAAGTAGTGAATGATGCAATACTATCCATTGCACATTTTTCTATCTGATGCTTCCATAGCTTGCATGTGTAGATGGTGTGGATTTCCTGGAACTTTGATGTATACATTAAAATTTCTACTTTGAGCATTTTTTAACCCATTTACTTTGCTTAATATGAGAGATTTAAGATTTGCTGAATTAGGCTCTAAATGTCATACAGTGAGACAAAAAAGCTGATAGTCTTAGACACTTATGGCATGTTAAATACCTATTAGATGATGATCCTCAGGGACAATCTAAGACATCATCTCCTTAGTGAGATGTTAACGTCCCACAAGGTTTTTGTGTAGTGTGAGAATTTCAAATACTGACTCTCAGCATTTGATCTATTGGTTGATCTGGTTATGCCTGTGAATGGCATCAAACAGATCAAATATAATGCTGGAAGATTCATAAAAGCTTGTGTGACATAGCAAAAAGACTTCTTAAGAAACAGAGTAAATCTCTGGCCCGGCATAGGCAATGCTCCAGTCACATGCCCAAGAAGCTGCCAAATAGTTGTAGTTACTATTGAACTGTATGCTATCAGTTGTAGATGCTAAAACCAGATCTCTTGCTAGAAAAATCTAGATGAGAAACAATAATGCAGCAAAGAGCCTGTTTTCAAAGTAGGTGTTTCAAAATATCTGCAAGATATGTTTTATCTTCCTTTATCACCTGCTCAATGCAAGAAAGAAATGGAGTGTTTCATGCTGGGATTTATAATCTCTGTGGACTGTACCATGGTATCAAAGATGAAGTCAGCTACCATCTGCTCCATTTTATGCAAAATAGATGTGGCCCTTGAACTTCTGGCAATTTTCCAAGTCAATCCTCCATGCAGATTTCTAACACTCCTGCTTTACAGGATATCCTATTATTCAGCTCAGACAGTAAATTTTACTATTCATGGTCAACTATTTGTTGACTACGTGGACTTTGACACAGTGGCAGGGCAGAAAGATACCTACTCTTGGGTTTTTTTTAAAAACTTAGGAGAATGTTCTGAAACAATATATACATTTTATATATATACAGAATTCATTACAATGAAACAAGTTAATTCTTTACCACCAGGTTTGTCTCAGTGTTACAGGAGTGCTTAATTACTAGGTTTTACCACTTTAAACATTGATATTTTTTTTTAAATACACAAGTCCTGTTGCACTGTTAAGAATAAAGACTAAAGGCTTAAAGAGATGATTAATGTACAATTAAAGCAAGAAGCCTGGTACAAACAAACATTTTGTCCAACTCAGCCCCTATCATTGCAGTGAACTAATTCTAATTGTATAGAGAACTTGTGGATTTTGAGGTCTTTTTCAAGATATCATTTGACTTCATTAATGTAAAAGCATGATTTGTCTGAATTGTCAATGCCTCTTAAAAATCTTAGGCAGTTGTATTTTTCCATTGAACTTCACGCTGTCATATTATTACCTGAGGCTGAGGTAATACCTTGTAGTTACTGTTAGAAAGAAACTTATATATCTCTCTTCAAAATTTCCAGGTGCAGTGGAATGCTATGGCTCTCTGTTCATAATGTACTGCAAATTAAATTTATTTGTTCCATTTCAAGTCTAAAATATTCTGTTGATGTTTGATTTCATAAAAATTCACTTGTGTTTGGTTTTACATTTATGAAAAGTGAGCAACAGAGCAATTTTCCAAAAGTCACTCCCTGATCTGCCTGGTTTTTTTCTTTTTAATTTTAAAATGTTGGAGCAGAACATGAAGTATATATCAAAAAACCCACATTTTTTTTTAAATTACATTTTTTTAATTTCACTACTTATTGTCAGGAAAGTTAGAAATCAAGAATAGCAAGCATACAGAGGTGAAATAAATTCACCTTTTGAACTCTCAGTGTGCACATATTTAGGATTTGATCCTAGTAGTCCTAAACGGTTTATCAAATCCAGGGACCCATTCGTATTCAGATAAAGTCTGTGATAGCAGGGGTTTCTTATCTTCAAAGAAGGAGAGAATTCAGAATCTCAATACAAAGAAAAACCCCATACTCCTGATAAGAACTGTAAATCTTTCCTTTGAAGACTGACACTATGAAGGATTCCTGCTCCGAGAAGCTAGAGCAATATTTTTAAGTAACAATGTCTGGACTTAGATGTCATACCCTGCAAAAATGCAAATATTTTGATGAGAGAGTATGCTAGAAGGTGGAACTTATGGGAACTGAAGTGGTTACTATAGCAGATTCAACTCAAGCAGTAGCAATGCTAGAAGTGGCAGTCTAAACAGAACTCCATGGTTACTGGCATTTTCAATTTGTTGTCATTTCGCTCTCATCATAGAGACCTTTATGTCACATTGACTACTGATAAAGGCGCCCACAGCACTCCTGCAGTAGTGACTCCTGGTTTGAAGGACTGATGATTTTTCAGAGACATTCGTAGTTCAGCTTCTTATGATGGATTTCAGCATGGTGCCAAGATTTTAATTTTGCAGTGTGTTAAATAAAAGACCAACCAAATAAAAAGAGCAAAGTATTAGCTATACTACAGATACTGCCCCTCTTCTCTATGCAATTTTTTGCAGAATGTTTAGTTTTCAGACTATTATTCTGACAACAGAAGTCCTAAGGCTCAAGTAGGTCCAGGTGGCTATTTACTGTCATGTCCCTTTGTTAAATAAGCCAAGTTAAATGTTATGGGTCATGGAATGTGTGTAATTTGTCTGCAGGACAAGCAAGAGATGATGTGCTTCCCTTTCTGTATACTTGTTAGATCCTGGAACTAAAAGGGATGTAACAGAAAGCATTTGGGAAGATTCCAAGGTGACTGTATACTTTTCCTCTAATGTTATCCTCCTGCTACCTCATTCACTTCCAAATTGTACAGTTTTGTCCTTTAATTTTTTTCCCCAGCTTCCTTCCAATAAATGTTTGAGCCCACAGGACAATTTTGAAAATGTTTATCTTCAAAAGTTACTAACTGAACTTACTTTAAAGGGGAACATGACTGGCAAACACAACAGAGGAGTTATTTTTCCCCTACAATGATTTAGCCTTTGATGCACAGACAGATGGTCATGATCTCCTCCTCCTCCACCCATGGATTTTTCTAAAATGACACCCAAGTTTTTCTTGGCAGCAGTTAGAAAGTCTGGCAAACAGCTCACTTCAGCTCCAATTATATTGACCACATTAATGCAAAAGATCAGCAAATGAAATGTTCCATATTCATTTGGAAGAGATGAATTAAAATTTGTAATGAAATAAGATAAACATGAATTAGAAACAAATGCCAGCTACTTACTTCCACTCATATTTAAGGATATACTGTGGCCCATTTTTTTCTTGAAGACATAGGGTGTTAACTCTCTTATAGTACTCCCTAAGGCAGTAGCACTTATAGAATTAAATTGTTGAGTATGTCTGCATGGGCAGAATAATACCCATTTGCTTTGAGTGTTTTAAGGAATACTAGAGAATAACACTTCCCCTCCATGCTCCAGGGACACCAACTCTTCAGATGAATGTTATCTCTGGATTTATTATCAAAGCTTTTCACACTTGTCTGTGCTTGTCACAAACTCTCCCGAGCACAGGAAAAGCAACCAGGAATGTGAGTAATTCCCTGTTCAAGGGCTTCTAACTGAATATTGTTTCCAAGGCAGTACCTACCATGCAACATACATTTCTTTTACAAGGCAAAAAAATGGGGAAGTCTTGCTGGCAATTCCTTTTCCACCCCATTACAGTCTAGCTTCTTGCTGGTAATGTGTGCTGTGGCAACTGCATGTTAGCGCCAGTCTGCTTGTAACTGGTGGGCACATTAATATTTCTCTACCAGTATATAAGCCACATCATTAATAACTTCACCTGTGGCAGCTAAATAGTGTCCTCTAGGGAAAAGTATATCTTTAGGCAATTATAGTAAAATTATTTATTCACCATCTCTGTAGAAGGGACAGTAGGTAGAATGTGTCAAACGTCTGCTGTATATATGTATTTATCTGAATGTAAAAGTGTCCTACTAAAAAAAAAATCATATTTTTTCTACTAAAGTATAAATACCAGCAAATTACATCAGTGTAGATGTCTTGTGATGACAATTTGTTGTTCTGCCCAGATGGATCTCTAATTCTGAGTCTGATTCATTGCCCTGAATAATAGAAAATTAATTGCGCTCAAGGTGTTCAGAGTTCTGCTATCTAAAAGTAATTCCTGTTTCTTAGATAGTAAGCTATCAAACTGAAAATATTGGATTATTCTCCTAGGCAGAAAAATTCTGTGCTTGTATAACTGTGTTAAGAACAACTGGACCTGGGCAACTGTATACTAAGTCCTAACATTTATATTTATGCACATTACAGAAAAGTTAGGAATCAAATCTCTATTTCAGGTCTCTATTTTAAAGAAATGACCTGCATTGAATCATAGACAACAGTATTTGAAATGACATCTTAAACCAAAAGCACGTCCAGTCCTACTTTTTCCATCAATTCTTATCTTTGCCATAAATATCACAACCTCCTACATTGTATGTATTTATTACACAGCTGCAGCTCCTCCTCTGTGCTGGCTAACACAGCTGTAGTTCTAGAGTGCAGACCAGGTGGCCAGTCAAAGCTCTGCTTTCTATTGTCTGCAAAACACAATAACTATTGCCAATAATCTCTGCTTCTAGGCACACACCTTGTGTGTTTTAACTAACATGACTTATTTCCTTAGTCAAAAACTGGTTTTTATCACACATTCAACACCATTGTGCTTCCTTAAGGACTTTTCCTACTGTTTGATTAGCATCCTTAACTAACTTTATCCTCCTTTTTTTGTAGGAGGAAACTTCACTTCAAAAACAGTCCTTTTCACCTGCGCTAGCCATGCTGTGCAAGAGAGTTCAGCTGTGCATTAACTCCTAAAGGTTTGACTGTTTCAGCAAAAAAGAAAACAAAGCGTTTTTTCCATTTACATGTGTCACTTCCACAATAACATATCATAAGGAAATCATATACATATTAGGAGAAAATTCAGAAACAGGGAGTTACCTATAGCACCAGTCCTACCATATGAAACAGGTTTGGAAGTTACTTTGCAGCAGTCAGTGGAAGCGTGACCATCAACTTGAATCATCTGTCAAGACTCATGAAAGAGAATAGTGGCAAGAGCAGCTTGTAAAAGAAATGGATAAAAGAGCTTCCTATACTGAAAAGATAAAAAAGGGGATTGTTTTTCTAGCTGTATAGGGAAGGGAGAATGTTGGTGTATTAATACCTCACATAACTCTCTACTGATAAAGCTGGCTAAATGCATACTCAGTTTTTACTAATGGTCTTCACATTTGAAATAGGTAATGCATACAATTAGTTCCAATGCCACAGGAATAACACTAAAAATTACTGATCAATTATTTGCTAAAAATTGTTTGGGGCTTTTGGATTTTGTGGTTTGGTTTTGTGTTTTTTTTTGTTTTTTTTTTTTTAAGTGCTATCCACTGAAATTGATTTGAAAATAATATTTGAAGGTTAAAAAAATAATTACTTTCTGCTCACGTTTGGAAGCATAACATCAAAAGCTCTAGTTTTCTGCATGTACATTTCTAAGTGAGCCATTTTGTTTGCAAATTCTTTGTTAAACAAGTGCACTCCTCTAAGCCAGTACAGCTGGGGCCTCTCTGTACAAATATGTTTAAGTCCATGATCTGTGCAAGTTTTATTGCTAATAATCTAATCACATTTCATGAGTGCAACCAGTCATAAACCTGATTTTCATGGTCTCTCTGCTGTACCTGTTGTTCCATTTTCACAAGTATAAATTCAGTCCCCGAGTCATTTTAAAGGGCAACTGTTGCTAACCCGAATGCTCAGCAGTTCTTCCTCCTTTTTATACTGTTCCCTTTGAACAGAAGCCAAACATTTCTTTATGGGGAGCTTTTGAAAAGGGGGGAATATTCCAACACATCTGAATGACACAGTCCTCTAACATTTAGGGGAGGAAAACAGAGTGTAATAAAGCTGAATTTCAAACTGTTTATTTGGAATGTACAAAGACAAAGAATGTTTTCAACCAGAATACTTGTGATCTTCCTTATTCTTTAAAATTACCCTTTTGTAAATCAGTAATGCCTACAAACACTGTCCAGCAAGCAGCAAATAGAGCTAGTCTCAGAACATTTGAAAGAGTGAAAACACCCTGCTAATTCCAAAGAGAATCTTCTCAGCAGCATCTCTCTCCTGTGAAACTCCTGCAGCTTTATAGAGTAGCTTGAGTTAACACCACCTGCCTGTTCAGGACCAGAGGGGAAGACGCAGCAGAGGGAAGAGATGCTGGCAGACAGTTTTGCCAGTGGCACGTCAGCTAGCTTTGTCACCTCTGCTGCTCACTATGTGGAACAGAGGGAGAGATGCAGTCTCTCATTTAGGGCAATTCCAGGATGGTAGCATGTAATCAGCCCAGCTTTTTCAGAATTCTCCTCAAATACACACAAGTCAGGATAGACATGAAAAGGTAAAATTGTTTGATTTTAGGCATCTCATTTTCACCATTAAGTTGTGAATCTGTAACAGCTTCATTCTCTCAGTGGTCATGAGGCTTTGCCCTGTTGAATCAATTACAGTTATCTAATCTCAAAGTAAAAGGCATAAGTTATATGATGGCTGCATTAAAGAAGGCGATCTAATTAAAGAATCACAGAATAGTTGAGGTTGGAAGACACCTAAATTCTATATACTCCAACACCCCTGCTCAATCAGTGTCAGGTATAGCAAGTTGCCCAGGGCCATGTCTCCAAGAATGGAGACTCCACAATCACTCTCAACAACCTATTCCAGCATCCAGTCACCTCACAGTAAAATGTTTCCTTATATTTAGATGGAATTTAATGTGTTTCAGGTTGTGCCTATTGTCCTGTCACTGAGCACCATTGAGAAGAGTCTGGCCATGCTCTGCTTAAAAAAGGGAAAGATGCATTCTTGATCCATCAAAAAGTAATTGTTTAATAGCACTGGAAATACAGTCTACCTCCAAGAATGACAAACGTGGGTAAGAAATGATGGAGTAAGCCTTTAGCAATTACAGGAAGAATCTTCATGCTGACCATCGTGAGCAGCACCTATAGTAAATCAATAGCTGAGGAAGAGTAGCATGAAAGACAGGAATCAGCTAGACCATAACCTTTCATGTGGCCAGGACAAAGGCACTACTTAGTGCAAGAACAGCAAGAAATCTTGTTAATATGGGCACATTGTTTTTGCTGTAACAAATTTCTGCTAAGTAGGGAGACAAGAGGAACTGGACGAGTACTACAGACTACCTGCTGTTGTAGTACTGCCTTGGCTATAAACAGATGCCAGCAACCCGGGGAATGCTCTAATCCTTCCTACTTAGCAGTGACCCAGAGGACTAGGGTCACCCTCCCCACCCTCCCCTAGGGTGTTCTAGTCACTTCTGCTGTTAAGATAAGCAGTTATAGGGAAAGAGCTGCTGCATCCCGTTTCACTCATTTTATGCTTGCTGTCAGCTTTGTTTCTGGTCTTTCCTTACTCGCTGAGGAGCACAAAGTTCAGAAACCTAGAAAACCTGTCCCTTTGAAATTGTACTTGTAGTCAGTGAAACACTCTGAAGAGCTCTGTAATGCAGTTACAAGTGACATCTAGTAATCTTTCTCTGACTAGTCTTACTGAAAATTCCCTTCTTTTTTAATTCCAGGAGGGGTTTATTATTCAACAAAGGTAAATTAAGCAGCTGTCAGTTTTGAATGGTGCAAAACTTAGACACCCGATGCCACTTGTAGTTCTGATCCTGAAATGTGAGCCATTAAAAAAAAACCTGACAGACTTTGCAATCATAAAGCTACTGCTCAAAATATTTATGAAAGAATTGCAATTTTACATTAACTCTTGCTTGTGTCCAAGAAATTATCAGATTTTTCTTGCTGTCAGGAAGCTCAGCAAATTTTTTTAATGTGAAAAAACCTGATTAGAAGTTACATTTTTAAATAATTTATTGAAAATAAATAATCTTGAAAAGAAGCATTAGAAATACTTGCTTAAATCAAACAGTTCAGAAAGATACTGTGCAAGCTTCCCCCATGCAGTGCTGCCAATTGATTTCAATCCTAGCTTGAATAACACCTGCTATTTTAGCCTTGGGCCTCTCCTTCCGTAGTATTTTTATGGCTTAGACAAATATACACCACATTTAGAATAGAGTTTTTTTTCTAGAAAGCACAACTTATATTGATTCTCATGAATCACAATTGGGGAGGGCTGCAGAAGGGCGCATGAAAAGATTGTATTTGGGTTTCAGTTGTCAATAATATTCACACACAGACTCCCACGATCTTTCAGCATGATCTGGGTAGTGTGTAATTTCAAATTAACCCTGAAAAAGTAATGGTTGAATCACCACTTTTACAAACCCTGCTTACTTCAGAGCATGAAGGTCAAAACTAAAGGAATGCTTTAGAGTATTATCACCACATATATAAATTAGAGGCTCCTTGTGTTCTTGTACTGCTTATTTAGGCTATTTTCTAGATGAAAGTTTGAATTATACAGTAGGATATACACAGCCTCACAGAGCCTTCTGGACTAAAGTAATTGAGGCCCAACACAGATTCGTCATATTTTCATATCCATGTTAACTGCTGTGGTTTTTTTTTTTCCTGGTAACACTTCAATAAATGACTAATCCTAAACACACCATGTACATGTGAGATACAGCACTCACTTGCCTAATGCAAAACATATGTGCCTGGAATAGGCTACAAATTCAGGTAGACATCTAAATCTCTTCGCCTGTAGAAAAGAATGCAGTTGCTTTAATGTACAGCGAGAGACTGAGATTGGGGCCAGTAAAGAAGGGCCAACTACGTAGCATCATCATTCATCAATCTTGCATTAGGGATAAAGGTATAGTGGCAAAGATGCTCCACAATAGCTCAAGGCATAGTTGCAAATTAGCACCGCTAATGCTTGTAGCATAGTTGAATGCTGACACCATTACTGCTCATGGCAAAGAGTTGAGGCAGGGAAATAATTCTTTTCTCCTATTGACTGCAGCAAAGCAGTTCATTTATTTTCAACTTCAAGCTATATGAAATATAGGAAACATTATTTTGAACAAATTGCTTTTGGCAAACTTAACAATAAACCTTAGTGGCAATATGTTTGAAATGCTTTTTCATTGAATATACTGTAGAAAAATGGCACTTCATAAAATTATTACTCATTCCTAGCACTTCACTGATAAATGACTCAGTGAGACTACTTTGGATGCAAAAATTTTTTTAGTACTTAGCTCTTTAAAACATGTTTTGGGAGTTTAGCTTGAGCAATGGATAGACTACATGTGTTACCATCCTACTTAAAAATCTCTGGAAGACAGTACAGAAAGTTTTCTGTTTTATTAAAAAAACACACACTTGTTTTGTTCTCTCACAACAAAATGTAAACATAGTGGTAAATAGTTAGTGACCAAGGTGGGCCTCAGTCATGAAATACATTTCTTGCAGTAACTGTCCCATTACTTACATGCTAACACATTATAAAATAAACATGCACAGTTATTATAAAAGTTGTCTCATATAAAAGTCATAGCTTAGTATCTGTTACAACAATAACTACCTTGGTGGTATCACATACTGCGTTGTTGCACTGGTCTGTATAGGTTCCAAAGCTATTTGAGTTGCAGTTACAAACTGCAAGCACAGAAAGGGCCCATCAACCTGGTTGCAGCTTACCTTCCTTCATAAGATGAGTGAAGCTTTCAAGTTATTACTTACAAGCTTTCCACATCTGTAGCACTACAGAAATTCCTCTCATGGTCTGCAGGAATGCAGTTCAAGCACAATGTCAGGAAACAGTGAGAGCAGGTTGCCTCCTGAGGAAAGCCGAGCTGGCAAGCTAAGGGGTGGCCACAGTAAAGGTTAAGCAAAGACATACCTCTGGACACAGTCTCATGGTATCAGAGACAGGCAAGTAATAGGTCCTATGAGTGATCTAGTGATCATCAGGCAGGAAGGCATCCAAGATCCATCAAGGAATACCCAACAGCACATGAAGAACAGGGTCAGCAGCAAGCACATGTAAGATACAGCCCAGGAAGAAGATGAAAGGCACAACCTGAGCTTAAATGGAGTCCCTGGTCAAAGGTTCGGGGAGACCTCAGGTGAGGCAATTACTGAGAGAACTTGTTATTCCATTCAGGGTCCTGACACAGTGCACATGAGATTTTGTGATGTGATTTCTAAGGCAGTGTCTTTTTACCATTGGTAACAGAATATATGTGTAGAGAAAACAGGAGAATATTTACATATGTTTTTCATTTCCCAGATTTCTTGTTACTCTGGAGCAGCCTTTGGCTATATATCACTGTTCTCTTAAGACACCCAGGATCATTCTCCCTCTTCTGTAACATTTGGTGAGTTGTTTGTGAACTTGATTTCCTTTCTGATACATGGTGCCCCAAATGCTTATGAGTTTTTGAAGTCCTTTCATAAGCAATAAATTGCTTTATGACTACCTTCAGAATGTGACAATCGATTTTCCTGATTTCTCTTGCTTTTGCATCCATGAGTGTTTTTAAGAAGCTCATTTAACTAGACTCAAATCTATATTGAAAAGACTCAATATTCAAGTACATACCTGGAACATCTATTAATTTTTTTTAAATTTAATAAATAATGTTTTTAGCAATTATTTTATAATATGTCTCAAGTACCTTGTGGTATAGTTAACTTATATATACATATAAATATGTATGTAGATATATATGTGTATAATGAATGCATATGTAGAGTTACATTCTCATGCATAAGTGGTCTGCCACAAATTTGCATTTAGTGATGAAGACAAAACAATTCTAAGAATGAAGAACCTACTCGAATCACAACATGCTATGAGACAGGAAGGAAAAAGGGAATAAAGAAATATGAAAAGATTATAATTATGTACGTATACACAAAATTAAATTAACTAATTATCTTTGAAATTAACGATAGAAGATTTTTTTTTTTTTTTTAGAATTAGGTATTTGCTTTATGTATAAAGTGGAAACAGATTATTTTCATGTCCTGTCATGCACAGGAGCAAAACTTTCTCTATTGCCTAAAGCTTTAAATGTGTTCATGTTGTATCTGACAAAGTGAGCACAGTTCAGAGTTGAGCCCTTCAGCGTGGATGTCAGCCATAGTCACAAGCCAGGTTTAGTCTTAGAAGGTTTTTGTGAAAGAGAATTCTGACGGTCTTCCAGTGGTATAGTGATAGTTTTTCCAGACAGCAATGACTAAAAGTATAGGGAGTGCTGTCAACATCACAGTTGGCTCCTGTTAGAAATAAGTGTACTCTGGTGGAAACTGTAACTACAGTCAGAACCCAGAAGGTAACCAGCACTGGCTCTAGAGGATGTTCATTAAATGCTTTCTGATGCTGAAACAAATAGGCTGTGCACTTCTTTAAAGCTACTGCACTACACAGAAAAAAATTCTATTGTGATTAATTATGACAGTAACTTACATATATACTTAGTAGTCTGGTATAAAGTGTAGTTTGACCTTCAGTATGGATTATTAGATATACATAAAACCCACAGGAAATAATGTTTTTGAGGTTATCATAGTATTGCTCGATAGGGGTTGAAATTGCAGATTTTTCTTAAAACTGTGCCTTTACAGGCAATTGACAGACTGGTAACCTCTTTAAAAGAGAAAAACAAGAGAGCAACAGTGGGAACAACTTCAGAAGTTCATGAAAGATGAACAGATATAATTAAGGAAATTAAATCCTACAATACAGGAAATATGTCTCTGAGTATACAGCTTCAAAATTGGAAAATATTTTTGCTCATTGCCTCATCTTTTTCATTTCTAATTTCTTTGGCTTTTTAAAATGTATTCAGCCTGGTGAAGTGTTCTGTGATGGAATTTGTATATAATGTTTATTCTATTACACTGATTTATTTTCACTGAGTGGGATCTTTTATTATATAAAATTAAATTATAACATTATGGTGATTCTTAATGTAGTATCTCTAAAGAAACAACTGCTTTTAATCTTCACCAAATACATACATAATGCCCATAGGAATAATTCATAAAGATAAATCACAATGACACATTCCATGATATGTTATAAGCCCCTGCAGGGTGGCAGTGGCCACTTTTATTTACCACGCGTCTATTCCTCCAAAAGCATTCTGTCCTAATTTTAATTTGGCTTTGCATTATGCTAAACATAAACATGTGAGGGCTTAAAATGAAGCCTTCATATTAAACCAACTAATATGAAGAATCATAGGATCACAAGATGATAGGATAACTCATGTTGGAAGGGACCTCGGAAGATCAACAAATTAAATAATATATGGAGGTGATCAGCTATCCTAGGTGCAGCAGAGCTAAGTCAGACCAAGAAGGTGGCACCGAGCAGGTCATAAGACCAGTATCATGAATGTCATGGTATAATAGTAACAGTTCCAGTATTCTATTGTATCCTGCCAGTTAGAGTTGCTTACATGCCACAGTATCACTGTTTGTCATTAACTGGTGGTCTGAAAAGCAATGCCATAGGAAAATTTTCTAGTCTCAAGAAAGCTCATATAGGTTTCTTAAAACTCTTTTATCAAATAGAGTAAAAATAAAGCCTCTCCTATGCAAAATAGAAGATGGAGACCTCTTTTTCAAAGTTTAAGCTTTACCTTTTCTATGGTGTTCTTCCCAGACTTGCATCTACACTGGTTATTACAGTTGTGGACCTCTTAACCCTCTACCATCCTGTTTGGGTATGTGTATAGTAGAGGGGTGAAAAACACGGTCTGAAAATGTGAAATGCAAATAAGTAATAGTTCGTAGTAAGAATTTATAATGTTCTATAATGTATTTTATTTATAAGCTACAGATACCCAAAAGCTGTAAAATTTACTGCAAAGAAATTTTCATGCACGTTTAGAGTTGTCAAAGACATAGCCTTGTCTCACAGACTAAGGAGTAAATCATCTTCATTTTTAGATACACGTACCTCATGCTATTTTACCATTCCAGCTTAACCCCCATAAATGCAATATACAAATACAAAGCTGCAGCATAAAACAAAAGAAACAAAACCAACAAACAACACCTACTCCCAACAAGCAAGTCTCGCTTAACTGACATTCTAATAGTTCCTTTTTGATAATTTGATTTAAGGAGAGCTTAAAGGCTACATTGATACTGAGTTGCAACATATGTTTCACAGTGTTTTTATAATGTCAGGTAGAAGGTGTAACCATAGAAACTGTTTCCTATTGAAATGAATACATATTTTAAAATACGATCAGAGAAACAGACAAATTGGGTAAGTGGGATTTTACATAGAAAGTTAAATTTATGGTCTCTGCATATAAAAAAATATTTAGAAAATCCTTGCTTTCACAGATAATAGAATCTTAAAATACTTTTTAGGTACTCTCCACCTGTTAGGAAATGCAGGTCTTATTTATACATTGTAGTAATACTTCTACAGGCGGTAATTTTTAAATATACTTCTCATAAAGTTTGAAAAGATATTTAAAGAAATTGTAGGACAGCGTCTCTTTAAATCACTGCGTATGAAATAGCAATAATGAGGATTTTTTTTTAAAGAACATTTTTAGCTTTTTTACAAGAAGGTAGTATAACAATAGTGGTATCTTGTGTAAGTTACCTAAGGTTTTTTCTATATACACCTATCCTATAATCCAGAATTAAAATACTGGCATTCAGGTATGCAGGGTACTACCCCCTTCTAGTTTTAAATGTTAAATTACTTAAAACCTTTTTTTACTATGTGTTTCATTTGAAGATCTTATAGTTTAGTTCCTCTTGGCAACTCTTTCCATGAGGTTATTGTCTACTCTCATTTTACATGCGAGGCAACTGAGATAAAGAAAATGAAACTGACCTATATGGAGTTATTCAATTATTGGCAGAGCTGAAAGCCCAGAGAGAAAATCATGGCTCCACTAATGAGAAACTTAAAACTTTGGGGTGGTTCAGGGGTGCAGGATTCTGCTGCAAGTTTTCTATTTGTGCTGCTAAAATATTTTTCTTAACATTAAAAATAAGAGCAGGGATTGTAATACTTAAAACTATGAAGCAGAAGGCAGTATTCAGACTTATTTATGCAACAGTAGCCTTTCAGAAACCTTAAACTGAGTCTGACGTGGAAAAAATTTGCAAACTCTACCATAATTCTTGCCTCTCAGAGATAAAAGTATGTTCTGAACTGCAGCTTGGGCTCAGCAACCCCTCAATTTTCAGTTCTGAGCCAGGACCCTGATGGCAATGCAGCTGCTCAGGTCTCTAATAACCATCACTTCAATCACCATTAACAATGAATGTAAACTTTGGAATTGCCTTGAGCTATACAACTAATCTGAATTTTTTGTGCAGTTTGAAAAAGAAGAGATTAATACAAAACAATGTTAGAAAAATCTCTTGACTTTGAAATAACAATTTTTCTTATGGAACTTAATGAAAAATTTGCACATGTAATATGAATTATTTTGACAGTCTGTGACGCTTCTGCTGGAAATATTGTTGAAGGGATGCTAGATGGGTTATGCTCTGGTCCTCCTTTGAAGCCAATAGCCTCATATTCATCAACTTCAACCAGAACAATATTATGGCAAGTACCTTTTATAACTACTTCTATTCTGTATGTTCCATATTGTAACACCTTAATTTTACAACTACAGATAAGGTGATGTAGGGAATGTAAAATAACTGACCAAAATATCAGATTTTATCAGAAATCAAACTTGGTGAACAAATATAAGTCTTTCCCCTCAAGACTTGGCTCTCCCTTACTGACTTTCAAAGAGTTGACCTCATGGAATATGTTGGCTCCCTTGACAGTATTAAAAAGTTTCATTACTTGCTGACTCTTTTTTCATGGTCTCTACATGTACAAATGCTGAGTAGTTAAAACAGTTCAATATGAACCAAAGAAATTCATAAAGGATAAGCCCTCAATAACATTAAATCTAATAATGAAATGCATCTTCTTGCTTGAGAAATTCTTTAATTTCTTGTTGGCAGGAGGAGGAATGTGGCAGATACAGGATGACTCTGCTCATGCCTGGCTCTGTCCAACTTCCCTGCACATCCTGTACTGGCTAATGATTGTTTCTTCTTGTTACTCCGGAAACTATGCAGTACTAGGAATGGGCACAGTGCCAAACTTATCTCCACTCTCCAGAATCCCACTGAATAGTCACTACGTTGAGAACATATGAAAGATTAAACTGAGAAAAATGGGCACTCTACTGGGTTGTTATTTTGGAGACCGGCTGCTGGGATAGGTGGATCTTTGGTCTGACCAGCATTGCCTTTCTTATGTTCTCAGGTCTTATAAGCTGTTGAAACTTGATTAAAGGTTATATTTCATTCAGAAGTCTCCTCTTGACACATGCCAGCTCTCCAGGACCTGCAGCTAGGGTAGAATTACTGGTGATTTATGATGGCTGTGGAAGTTATAACTAATGCTGTATAAGCACTGAAGAGCTGAGAGCATAACTATGCTGTTTAGAAAGTAANGTACTTTAGTTCTGGACTTGAGACCTCTGTGGAACTACCTACTACATGGTATAAAATGCATAATTTTCTGTTTGAGTGCAAACTCATAAAATTCCTCTTAGGCACATTGTTGAATAGGATGCTGTTCTATTTTGTAGCATCTGGAAGCTATGTCGTTGCAATACGTATCAGCATGTGACAACATCAAAACTGTGTGAATCCATAAGGTGTCTCATCTACATCTGATAAAAGAGGAGATCAGATGAGACAATGCAAACTAGTTCATCAAAAGCATGGGTACCATTGTTGAAGTCATCTGGCTTTGAATATTTGCAAGTCTGTCACGGAAATGCTTTATAGTCAAAATAGCAATATGCCATACACAGTAACCCTGTCACATTATTATTTCTGAAACTGTTTTTTTCCCCACTCTGAGACAGAGAACCAGGATTTTCTGTATCTTAGATGATTAGTCAGCTGCTGTAGATTTCCTTATGTTAAGAGCCACATAAGGGCAAACTATAGGGGATGAGAGATATTTTGTGGAACTCAATCCTTAATAATTCATGTTAAAAGAACATTAAATGTAATCAGCCAACAGCTCTGTGAACAGAGCACTTGCAAGACTGTCCCTTATTTCTAACAGAAATATTCATATTAAATAGAATGAAATTATAAATACGTGTGACAAGGAGACTACCCACAATTGTATTCCCAAATGAAAATTGACCTAATGTGGTCTGCAGATATTGTTGGACAAAAATAATCATAATAACAGATAAGAAAGGAAATACTTGAATATTCACGTTTTTCTTCATATGAGATTCCATACAAGATGACGTTGCCACAGTCTTAAAATAGAACTTTAAGATATTTTTTCTTCCTAAAACCTTAAAAATTAATAATCCCAAACCAATGACAGAAAACAATACCAACACTGTGTATTACCACTCCATTGATTTAAGAAATGAAACTTATTTCAGAGTAATTTAAAGTGTAGTTCTATGTGCTTGATAGAAAGAGTTCCCACTGTTCTTCAAAGTTGGGATTTTCCTCTGTAAATTTGGCCTTCTCTGTCATCCCTTGGTTCCTCAGAATGTGTAATCTGATGGTCCATTAGTTGTGCAAGGGAGAGAACCTGTTCCCTTCAGTGCTGAGGAGGAAATTGGTGTTCAGTGGGAATCTCATGCATGAGAGGCCCATCTGGGACTGGCTGATGAATGGCTGTAGTCAGACTTCAGTTACATTCTTTCAAGCAATTTTAGAATGGAAAACATTATCTGTGGGTTATATGGCTTTTGATTACATTAAAGCAATTATTTCCTGGCTTCTGTGAAACTTTGGAGATGGGGAAATGCTCAAAAAGGTCTGTGTGAAACAGATTGCTGGTTCCAGCTTCTGGCGGCAGGCGAAATACCAGAAGTTGTTCTGCCAGAAGGGAAACTACCTAAAGTTCCCTTCCCCTGGCTTTGCATCCTCTGTCTGGGTTCTTTGATTGACAAGGACTTTGAACTCAACTAGTCTTTCCTTCAGTAGGTGCACCAACAGTCTCCTCCTTTTCTGCTTTACTCCCTGTTTCCATTAACTGTGTGTGATGTGATCTCCTCGTTTTGCTTGGTTGAAATTAGCAAATAAGTTTATGATTTATTAAGGAAACACATCTGTCCACATGAACACTGTGTAATCGTCTGCAAGTGATTTCCTGAGGAAACGGGGCTAAAAAGGGTGATACTCATGCTCTCTGCCCTCTCTGCAAATGAACTCGACTGTGACTATCCAATGTCTTATAGTGTGAGAGACCTTCTTGGTTGAAAGACGCTTTGCCCCAGTCTCTTTGAGCAGTAATGCTTATGCTTGGGGTATTTAAAACCTGCTCACGTGGAACAGCATGATGCAATCCATCATACAAATCTGTAGTGAAGGGCATACAGTTTACATAGGAAGCTTAAAACTTTGTATTAATTTCCTCACTGAAAATAACTCCCTTTTATAGTCTCAGTTACATGATTTTTAGTTGTAATCTGTGTCTTCTGAGTTTATAGATTAGTTTTCTCAAAACGAAGAGCTCTGGAGGGGTGCAGCAGCAGAGCCCTGGCACTGGTTTGGCCCACAGCCTGTCCTTCCAGCAGCCAAGCCCTGCTGTGCTTGGGGGCTCGGGCTCCCCAGCTGCCCCATCACCTGACAGAAGGGACTGGTGTGGCCGTGCCCAGGGCTGCTGCAGGGAAAGGTCGAGATTCACTGGAAAGAGCAACTTTTTCCTCCAGGAATATCCATCTGCTTTTGATTTAATGAATGTTTTGCTTAGGAATATGTTTAGGTGTTCATTTAAATGAAGCTTTGTATCATACCGATTTCTTTTTAGTCACCTTTGAAGACAATATAATTTTAGATTTATTTTATTAAGCTAGTGAAAAATCTCCTGTGACTATTTCTCTTCAAGTATCAAGGTACTGGAAAAACAAGCAAACATCATGTCACTTTGAACTTCAAGTTATTAATTGGTTTTGGTTAATTTTGAAAAGATAAACAGAGTAAGTACCCAACACCCCTCCACTGTGAATTTAAAGTCACTTTGATTTAAACGGTTAACTTTGCCGCTGACGGTGTTCAGGTTCATTTCTTGGACTGACACCGGAAAGAAGGGGAGTTTCCCGAGCGCACACGGCAGCCAAGCCGCGCTGCGCGGCTCTAGCCCCTGGCAAAGAGCGGGGAGCCCGAGGGCCCCGGGGCGGGCGGTGGCCCGGCCTCTCCCGGCGGCGGCAGGACGCCATCAGGGAAGGGGGACATGAGATTCCCCCCTTGCGGGAAGGAGCCATTCCAGCCGCTGCCGGTCCACGCCTGGATCGGTCCCCGGCGGCTCCCCCGCCTTTCATAACCGGTCTCGGGGAGAGCTCGGCCCTGGGGGCCTGAGGCCAGGAGCTGCCCCGGCCCCTCCCGCCCGCTCGACGGCAGGCCGCACCGCCCCCTCCCGTCACAGCCGGACGGCGGAAGGACAAATAGTCCTCCCCGCATTGTTCGGCCACGCGCAACTTTCGGCCGCCTTCGGGCGGAGGGGCCGCCGGCTCGCGCTGGGGGTGGCGGGGCCGGGCATGCCCAGCTCCACTCTGCTGGAGCAGCGAGGCTCGGGGCGTTCCGGGGCGCCGCCGCCGCCGCC